>JAFBJT010108353.1:31540-49600 GCA_016785325.1 Chascanopsetta lugubris
CAGGAGGTGGTTCAGCAGGGTAATGCATGTGGGCTGAGTTCAGGAGCAGGGGGGGGGGGGGGGGGGGGTTATGTCATATACGTACTGCAGACAGCCACTGGGTGACATTTTGAGATGCTGTGGCTTCACTTTTAGCAGCGGACACGTCATCCATCTTTATGAACATGAATTCATAGAGCAGGTTACTACGGGGAAGGAGCTATAACAGACACATTAGGTGAGAAATGTGCGAGGCTTATCAGGAAATAACATACGGAGAGTCAGTTTGCTGTCCTAAAGAGAGAACGGTAACAGAGGAGTGAGGCCACTTACATATGCACTACAGTCTCCTCATTTTGTGAACCGACAAAATGTTCTGTTTACATTAAATATTAGTCAGAGAATCTCTCTCTCTCTCTCTCTCTCTCTCTCTCTCTCTCTCTCTCTCTGTGTGTGTGTGTGTGTGTGCGACCTTGAGGTCCAAAAATGTGCTGAGTGCTTTTCCCTACTCTTAAAACATTTAGAGAGTGTATTTGTCTTGAAAGTTTGAAACTCTGCATTAGTCACATCCGTGTTTACTTCCGATATTCTTCTTCATCACTGATGCCTTTGGTTCTGCATCGATCAGTGGGAAAGTGTGAATCAGATATCGGATATATATATATATATATATATATATACTTTTTTTATTCGTTTATATGGGGGGGGTTGTCTATTTGTTTGTTTTCCACTCAAATGCTTAAATTGTATGAATACACAGCCAGAATGGTTTTATTTAAAGGTGCAGAGTGTACAATTTTGGAAATGTTCTTCTGAAAATATTAACAAACAATTACTGATATTTTCATGAATGTATGATCACCTTTCTGTTAAATGAGCCCATTAATGTATATTTACGTACATGATGAGGGGGTCCTCTCTATGGGGGCCACCATGTTTTTACAGTAGCCCAGAGTGGACTTACTAGCATACATTTTGGTGATATCTACTGGCGAAGTTGCACGTGGCATCCATCACTTCACCCTCACAATTCTGAGCATGCAGGGCAACCTATGGTACCCCTCAACTGTCAATAAAACTCAAAAGGTGAGCCAGGAATACAGCCTTTTGGGATACCAAATGATATGTTGCATGCTAGGTAATTCCTGATAACTTTTAACAATAAGGAAACTTGATTTTAAGATGAATGTTGATCTCAAAGTGACAGAAAAAGTCAGTTTTCCATTGTGATGTTGTCCGAAAATGATCATTTCTATCCAGCAAAACGGGCCCAAATGGTATTTAAATTGCTTTGATATCACCAATGTTTTGGCTGTCCAAATAACACATGCCACCAAAGCCAGAAAATGTGACTAGCCTTGCATTGAAATCTCATCTCTTTGATTTATGGGAAAAGGGGAGAAAAAGTCCCCAAAAGCCATTATATCGCGCTGCTGTCTTCTCAGTGATATAACTGCAGCACCAACACTTTTCTGGGAGTGAGCATTTTGAGAACACGATTCATGACACGCTCACCAACAGAAACGTATTGGTTTTGAAAGGAAACACTGGGACAAGCAGACCTCAATTTATTTTTCGCTCTGGGCATGTAGAGAGCATTTCTCTGCCCATCAATCTGTGTGATTACAGCCAAATCAAGATCAAGGTGAATTGCCATCTCTGTGTGGGGCTTGTTTTCTTCTTGTTGCTTAGACATGAGGGGGAAAGCAGCTCACACCAGCCAAGCAGACTTCTGCAGCACACGAGAGAGAAGACATCTTTTTCTGAAGAAGAAATGATGAAGGGAAATGTGAGGGAGGCCTACAGAGGTGGCATAGGCCAAGAAACGCAGACGGCAAAAATGTGTGAAGAGCGAAAACTGTAAATATAAAGAGCCTTCCTCTGAGGCTGTTCATGCAATCGGCCCTGTCATAATCCAAAAAGCTTTGCTCGCCTGTCACAAAAACAAGGTTCGCGGTTTTCAAGGCCACCACATCTGTGGCAGATATGTTTCATTAAAACCTGTCTGTTAGGAGAATGTCATGTCTCGCCGCGCAGAGAGGAACTAAAGATAGATGAAAAATAACACCGGAGGCTGACAAACCATGAGTGACGAGCACTGAAATGAATTCTAAATAACAGGTTCCCACAGAACTGACCCGCGTCCGAGAGACGAATCCGTCACCTTGATATTTCTCGCTGCATTCGCCAACGAGGTCTTGTTGGGGTGTAGATCCGATCTGCCGGTCTGTTCGTAAAACAACATGCCCCAGTTCCATAGAAAAATAAGCAGAGGATGTCAGAGAGAGAGAGATGGGATCTGATGGTGGATACGGGGAATGGAAGATGAGACAATGTTAAAACCGCATCTATCAAATGTCAGCGTGCAAAGGCTTTGGATTGACTTGCAGCGTCTGCAGTGACATCCGACTTGTTTGCCGCCCGGCCAATGTTCCTCTTGCTGAAGTTCATGTCTGTGATGTACAAATTCAAATTTTGGAAAAGTGCTCCACATTGACCCAGTTCAGTGCCGGAGTATAGATTGCGCACTCGGCGTCCCAATTTCCTGACGCACCAGATGTTTGGATGCAACGTACCAAGGGACGTGCAGGAGGGAACACGATCAAACTGGGAAACTGTCAATTATTTGCGTGTGAGTCCATTTTCAGAGGATAATCCATCTGTCAAGGAATAAAAGTTTGCTCCTGGAGAAATGTCATGTACTTATGCAAGGAAAATATTTAACATTTCAAAGTACCGATTTCCCTGGGGCTATCATTCTGTAATAATTGCATTCCAGACCTCCTCTGGGGCCAAGAAGTCACACGCAAGCATATGTATGCAGAGGCCTTCCCCGTGTGCACACCCACCAGACCCTCCACTGACACGCTGAAGCCTCTCCCTGGGGGGAGGCAGCTGAGTGCAGCCGAACGCCCACAGAGTCTGCCGGAGCCAGACGGAGCCGAAAGCTGAGAGTTCCTCCAGCGGAGTCAACCTTGTTATCCACAGGCCGAGAATAAAAAAAGATCCACTGCACAGTGGCAGAGTCGCATCCAGATATCTCCCTGAAGACTTGCATGTAAAAGAGGAAGAGGGGAGCGGGGGGGGGGGGGGGGGGGGGGGGGCATACAAAACAAACAACCCCAGCTTCCTCTCGAACATAATCACACATGGAAAGAGGAAGAGTGTGCCACAAAGGCTGGGAGGGGTTGGGGTGGGGGGAGTGTGGGGGGGGGGCGACAGGCACGAGAGATAGAGCATAGTTATTATGAAGGCTGTGTGGACTAATATCTTGATATGGCACCCTATTCAATCACAGAGACCCAGAGGCTAAGTCTGTCACATAATTAGATGGGCTTTCATTCTGTCTCATCTTTTATTTTCTCCCCTTGCATACTCAATTAAAACACACACACACACATACACACACACACACACACACACACACACACACACACACACACATACGCACACACCATGTACATTTGCATTTTCAAATAAAAGTCTGTACATTAATGAGATGCCCGCTCTCCCTTTGTTTCAGTGTTTTACTCGGGCATTAACGGGACCTCTATCCCCGGGTTCACGCACAGGGGGCAGTACCCCCCTCAGCGCGACGTGACAGGCGTGACTGTGGAAATGTCACATGGATCACGGCGGGGACGCACACGGACGAGGGGGGATTGGAGGAGAATTAGGGAGCGGAGACGGAGATACAGAAGGTGGGTGGTGGAAGACGGGAAAGAGACATGGGGGTCAGGTGCTGGGATTGCACAGTCAGAGATGAGGATATGAAAGGGTGAGGGGCTTTTCGAGGCGAAGAGGACCAGAAAGGGCAAGGTGGGTTGCAGGCACCATAACACCCTCTCTTACGTGTGCCTCATAATTGTCGAGATAAGTCGAATCGTTCACATCATACAGACTAATCAGCGGGGGTATGTCGAAGGTGTATCTCGGGGCTTAAAAGCTGGAAACGCTGATTATTTCTCTCAGGGAGAGAGTTGGCATTCTTTCACTGTGAGAGGTGAGAAAAGGAACTGTGTGTGCTCGCCTCTGTTCATGCATGGAGGCATTCCTTGGCAGACTATTACCGTGTGTGTGTGTGTGTGTGTGTGTGTGTGTGTGTGTGTGTGTGTGTGTGTGTGTGTGTGCGCTCTCTGTGGTGGTCTGATTTACCACACTGGGCCTTTTAAGCTTCAGAGGTGGGTTCCTCCCTCGCTCCTGTACGGAGGAGAATCTCCGTCCGTCTGTCTCTATAAATGACAACACTGGGTTGAAAACTGGAGGCTCCGGGGAAATGGCTTTTTTGTGTTTTGTGTTGTTTTTGTTTTTGTTTTTTTCCGTTGTTACTTTGTATCTATGCAGGAGAGTGGGCATGTTTGGGCAGCCTGGTGTTTTGACTTCTTCACCACTTGGCCCTGCTGTTTAGACATAGACTCCGTTACTGTACAAGTGTGTGTGACTGTGTCAGAATGTAACTCTGGATGGAGTGAGGGGGGGTAAGGGGGCTGGTTTGGGAATGAGGTAACACTCACTTACAACACATAAGATTTTAAAAACACCGTTCTAATGGAGGACTTTTGAGTTCCCTCCCTGGGGGTATTGTGTTTGACTTTCGGCAGCTTCACCCTTAATTGTCATCGTTATCATCCATCTCCGTATCTCTGGGTCTGTGGGTGGAGCAGGGTGAGCCCAGTCTCTCGTTAGAAGGCATTTACTGACATCAATAACTTGTTTAACCGTAGCCTCAGTCTGCGCCTCACATGTATTACCATTACATCCATGTCACAGAACTACTGTAGGGTAGAGCTGGTCGGTTCCTGAATAATCTGGGTCAACGATTTGAATCCTTGCACTGAATCAGGAATCACATGTCTGAGGTTTCAGCAGAAGTCCTCTGAGATGTAAATAAATTGGGACAATTTCATATATTGACATATATTTTCTGCCTATGCACATCAAAAATCACTCGATCAATCAGTCAATTTTGTTTAAGTTTTAAGTTTGCATGAAAAAAATAGCAAATGCAGCAAAAGATAAATAAAATAAGGTAATGCTGAATAGTGAATGGTAATCGTAGTGGGAATTTCCAGATGGCACCACCGGGGAGAACAGCCCAAGGCCTAAGAAAATGAATCCCATAACAAATTGAACCAACCTTTTCCCTCTCACCCAACAATGCATCCTTTAGTATAAAGATCCAAACCAAGGTGGAGCACCTTGTCAGTGTGGTTTCTACACCGCTTGCTGGAAGCAGCTCACTTTAGAGATTCTTCTGATCAGTTCTTTGTTTTACCCAGTATACTCTGTTACGCTCTGTAGTCCTTGGCTGTTGATCCTGCATTAAAGTAAAGACACATTCATTGCAGCCTGATTAACAGCCTGTCTTTATTTCTCTCCGACACACGCTTGCCATTTCTTCCACCATAGTAAACAAAACTATCAAAACACATACAAATACATAAAAGTACTTTAGATTAAATCATGTTCTAAAGAAGATGTTTGCAACGTAATGGGATCTGTCGCACAAAAACTAACGGTGGGCTCTCAGTTTGCACATTCGTAACATGCTTATAATTTTGATGTGACTGTGTGTAAATATAATTGCAGGAATGATCCATATCTATCTTTCAGAGTCCCTGTTAATTCCTTGTTGCACGCTGTCTGCTGCTGTACATGCAGAACAAGCACAGTGATACTAAGCAACCATGTCTTTGCAGTGGGTGTGAGAGAGAAGCAACAGCAGTTCCCTGCCACCTCTAACTGCTCCTCTCCATCCTGCTGAGACTAACTAGAGGCGAGACCTCTCCCGCCGCTAGTTTATCCAGACCACAGCTTATATGTAGTCTGAGGCTGACAGTCTCACTATTACTGCCACAGCACCTGCGGGTAACCGGGGAGGGCAGGGGGGAGTATAATCACACACACACACACACACACACACACACACACACACACACACACACACACACACACACACACACACACACACACACACACACACACACACACATACACACAAAGAAAAACAAAGGCTTCAGAGGTAAAAAGTTTGTCTCAACTTCCCTTGTTGGGGATTATTATGATTCTGCGTCTTGTCCCTTTCTTTCCCCCTCTCCTGCTCTCTCAGGGGTGGTGGTGCAGATGGTGGTGGGAGGTGCAGGCGTGGCACTCGGATAGTAAATTTAGTGTAAGTCTCCATGGATTGGAGAAACAGTATTTTTCTAATACCTCGCTTCCTTTCATCTGTGTTCAAAAACGTGCAGAGTCAGCAGCTTTATAAATGCTCTCCTGCAGGCCTTAGTGGCGCCGTCCTGGAATGAGAACACTTGAACGTTGAGGGATGAAGAGAGACCTTGAGCATATAAAGGCAATGGAAATGTAAAAAAAAATAAAATAAAAGGTTTTCCCACAAGGATAAAGCAGTCAGGTTTGGTCTTTGAGTAGCATTACTGAGGTTTTTTTTTTTTTTTTTTCTAATCACAGCAGCTGATTTAAAATTAGCTTCAAGCATCATTTACCATTGCACATATAAAGCATATTATCATATGCATTTATTCAGCCAGGCTTTGTTCAAACCCACGGGAACATTAAAATTTTAAGGGTGTTCATAATGTTTCCAAATATGAAATGCTGGATCCAATCAAAATGCTGTGTAAAAAAAGGAAAGAAGCACATTAAATGAGAAATATCCTCTCTGAGTTTAATGGGGCAGCAAAAGAAAAGCTGTATCCCATCTGCACGACCTCGGTGCAGATCTGGAAGAAGCCGACGCAGAAATGATGTGGCACAAAGCGGGGAGAGGCAGAAGTGTGATCCAGTTTAGAGGCAATTGAAGGAGGAAGTGATTGGGAACACTGAGAAACTTCTGAATTCAGTTGGTTTAAATGGAACATCTTGTCCTGTATAATCTCTGCGGTCATTTAAACTGACTGAGACACTTTCTGACAGAGTGGCTCTTCAATCATATCTACCACACCGTTTCCTCATGAATCATAAGCTTCTTTGACATATAACAAGCACTGTTTTATTTGATTGGATTTTAGATTGGTGTTCATGAAATGTTCCATTGTCTGTTTCTTCTTTTAGTGCTTATAGTTTCTTGGATTTTTTTTTTTCACTTGAAATGATTGGACTTTGACATTAGAACAGAAATAAGTGAAAACATTTACAAAGTAAGTTGGGATATTATTATTACGTCATGTCATCATCTACCGCTTGAAGTTGTCTGGGTTGCGGGGTATTCCCACAAGTACACGTAGAGCCTGCTGTGTCAGGGTCTGTGACACTGTAGCAAGGGTCCAAGTGGGACTTGAACCAGTGACCTTTGCCTCCAAATGCGGCTGCTCTAATCAGGAAGCCACTGCCACCCCTATTACTATTGTGGTTGTTACTATTCTTATTATTCTTATTATTCTTATTATTTATTACCATTATTATTATCATCATTATTATTGTTGTTGTTGTCATTATTATTGTTGTTGTTGTTGGCATTCAGTTAAAGGTGCAGTGTGTAAGATTTAGTTGACATTGTTTGAATATTTGTAAAAGAAAATAATAATTTGAACTAAAAATAATCAGATGAGTTATGAGATCACCTGGATCTATGAATTCTTGTGCACAGATTGAGCTCTTTATCTAAATGCACATCTGGAGGGGGTCCTCTCCACGGAGGCAGCCATGTTTTTACGGTAGTCCAGAATGGACAAACTTAGCACCTTTTGAGTTTCAATGTGAACTGAAGGCTAACGCATGTTCAGAAGGGCAAGGCTGACGCAAGGGGTATTAAGCTGCAACAGTCAACGCCATTGCTAGATGTCACTAAATCCTACACACAGCACCTTTTAATGGGGATGTATTATACCATCTCAGTTTTTCTGTGACACACACTGCACCTAACTACGCCTTCACATCAGGCAGGTCAAATCAGCCCTCGCAGCATCATCGATAATTCATTTTGTCCATTCTGGTCTTCGACAAAAATCTGGTATTGCAACATTGGCAGCCTCTGAAAAGACGGCCCACTTACAATGTAAATACCCTTCTATGGCAATACAACAATAAATCATCCTATGATAATACATGTATAAAAATGGTATGACATTGCACACACACACACACACACACACACACAAACAAGGTAGCTTCTGATGCCACATTTTTTTTTATTCTATCATGAGTTCAACTTAAAAAGGGGATCAACTAATCCTCCCAATTCCAGGATGTTGCCTCCAAATCCTCGTCTGCGCTTGCAGATAGCCTGAGTGATGATGAGGTCGTCTGCGGGTAATCCCACTGTCAGAGGTGTGCCACTTCTTCACCGCCTCCGTCACAGACCCTCTCCTCAACACTGAGAAACAATCTTTGCACTCTAATCCAACTCCACTACCCACTGACTTTGTCATCCCAAAGGTCACGTCAACGTTGACCTTCTCACTCCGATAACTTCCCTCCGAGTCCATTCTGTTAATACCTCATGAAACCACCTCGAAATAACACCTCATTTCCCCTCGCTGGGTCGAGTGTGTATCAAGGGAAGCCATTGGAATGGGTTTAGCATTCGATGACCTTGCAGACATGGTAGGGACACATGCGTAGACGAGCGGTGTTTTGGGTCCGTGCTTCGCTGCACCATATGGCTGTAAATGATCAAAGATCCTATACTTGACTTTGAGATTTCTCCAAAGGAATAGCGGCTCTGCGTCGGGGAGGAATTCACATTAAAAAAAGTCTCCAGCTGAATCTAATTGCTCCCCAGCTCCTCTCATTTCTTTAAGATGGAACTCCTGCCATGCTGCGTGTGTGGGTATGTGTGTGTGTGTGTGTGTGTGTGTGTGTGTGTGTGTGTGTATGAGGAAAGAGAGAAAGAAAGTGGGGGTGGAGGACTGAGGAATATTGGGTCTATGGTATGGTGGATATTACATCCCTTAATAAAAGGCGGGTGCCACAGGCGCACATGGGGCTGGGTGTAAAAAAAAAAAAAAGAGGAAAGTATTCCTTACTTTTAAGATGACTTTGTCTGCTGCCTGGGAGACGGACACAGACCCGCCGGTGAAAATAATGAAATAAAAGCCGGTGACAACATCAGACGCCGGAATGAAGCCTTTGATGGTAGAAATGATTAATTAATTGATGGTGGAACAAACCAGTGCAGAGATAAGACAGTGGGGGTATTTTAAAAGATATATATTCTTATTTATCCCACTAATGAGCAAATGAAACGACGCTTTTCATCTTCAGGATCACAACTGACAAGTTTAGATAATGAATTCAATAATCTCGCTGATGAAACGGCGATGTGGCCCTGCATGGACTTTGGATTGAAAGAAGCGGCAGTGCCTCTCTCCGCATTGACACAGCCGTCATTGCAAACCCGAGAAGTATTTATATCCGGGGATGAGACATTTCAGCGAACATGGAGACACTTTGCTGTGCACATAGCTGCGGGAGTTTGATCAGTGTTTTAAATCAGTCTGCGGTGAAAGGAAGGCCCTAACTGTGTTGTGTGGGTTTGTTTGTTTTCTTTGCAGAGCAGTGCCAAGAAAGATGGCAAATCACAGGCAGCGTTGAAAGGAACTCATATTTTATGTGTGAATTGGGAGGTGGCGTTGCTGCAGGAAGCAGGAGCGCAATGAACAGAGCGTGTTTGATCATGTTACATTAGCACGTGTAATTCTAATTGTCTCTGCGAGGACTAGATGCACATAAACATCACACGCTCACATTACGCTGATGAATATTGGTTTGGATTCATTTTCTGTGCAAACAATCACACGCTCATCCTGTCAGTTTGATTCAGGCTCACTGCTGCTGGAGTCATTTGAAAGAAAAGTGGAGTCTAAATATTCAGATGCAGCACATGCCGCCTCCTGAACCTGTGAAATTACATGTGCATATCACGGCAGAGATTAACCGTTATCAGATCAACATTTCATATCGGCCGTACATCTATATTACATCTAGGGGTAATGAGCATATATCAGCATAATTAACACACACACACACAAACATACACATACACACACATAGACATACTCTACACATACACACTCGATGTAGATGCTGATGATGGTAACCAGACCTGGAAAACATCAGGATCCTCATTTTTTTTTTTGGGCTGTTAGCCCATTCTAATTTGGCTCACAGCGATACTCACAGCAAGGCCTCAGCCGGATATGGATGATTGGAACATTCGGAAAGCACACTGATATGATTAACAGCACCCGTGATGAGAGTTCTTACATCATCTTTAGCTTCATGTTACGCAATTGTCCACCTTGAAAACATGCGTCACCATGTGCGCTTTCTAATGCCAAGTTAAATGTGCAGTATGTAAGATTTGGTGAAGTTGCATGTTGTATCCATCGACACACCCTTCCCGTTCGAGCATGCGGGAAAACCTACGGTAGCCCTCAGCTGTCGTTAGAGCTCAAAAGATGTTTAGTACGTCCACTCTGGTCTATTGTACAAACATGGTGGCCCAGTAGGTTGGAAATGTATTGTAAATCTCCATAAAAGGGCTAATTTTAGGGTTATGCAAAAAGGAAATCATACATTGGGTTGATTCTACATTTGTAAAAAATATCTATATATAATTGAAATCTTACACATTGCACCTTTAAAGTGAAGTCGTGGACCAAACCCTGTCTTTTCTCATGATAGTGTCACCTTCACCCCACCTGGTGGCATGGTCATGACCAAGCTCGAATCAGTTTTGTTTTTCTCAGAGTATTCTGTTATTTAAAATTGTTCCCATCACACTGATGTTTGAGCTTGTGATGGTCTTTCTGGTAGGTTTGACATGAATGGGTTTTTTGATTGAATGGTTGTGATGCGTCATAATCAACAGCAGAAACGCTCATGACTGTTAGTCAAGCATGTGCGTCAGCGGGACCTTATACTGTGACTCCATCCCTTCAATCTTTACCGCACAATTCTGACTTTATGTCTGTGCACTGAGAGAAAGTGGGAGATGTGTCAGTCACCTTTGGTTTTGTTCTAATCCAATCCAATTCAATTCAACTTTATTTATATAGAAGCAACGACATTAAGTGCAAAGTTCTGTACAGAAAAGACACAAAATACACAGCACCCATGCAGCGTGAAATACTTACGAAATAGATCAAATAATTTAGAAGACCTAAAACATGAATAAAAAGGAAATTAAAAAAAAGAATAAAAATAAAAAATCGCAAATGAACAAAACATGCAGTCAAACAGTAAAGTTAGTAAAAGAGATATAATTTAAATTAAAAGAACTGGATGGAATTAAAGTAATTAAACTCAAAAACAACTCTCAAAAGAGAACAGGTGGGTTTTCAGAACAAACTTAAAAACCGGCTATGAAATTAATTAACCTCATAAACTCAAGATAGATTAGCAATATTAATAATACTGTTAACAGAATCAAATATGGTGATATTTGTGTGAAATCAGTGGTTGTCTGGTCCCCGAAAAATCCAGAACTCACAAACTAAAAGTGAAAAAGGATGATTTATCGAAGAAGTCTGCAAATATCTCCGGTGGAGAACAATCAAACGCTACGTTGGATTTTGTCAGAGTCCTTTGAGACAACACAGATTCCCAGGTTGTGGTTGACAGAGAGTTGAATGGGAAATGGTGTACATAGGAGAAAATGTGAAGAATCCTAAATCTGATGATATAGGCAACGTAAGGAAAAGAAAGAGAGAGGGAGAGAGAGAGGGTAGCTGAGTATAATTGAGGTAAATGAATGCGCTTACGGTGAATGGAGTGAAGCACTGGGGATAAGGGGGGTAAACTCAGGTAGGGGGAGGGGGAGGATGATGGGGAGCCCGAAATAACACACTGGGACAAGGCCACATGAGGGAGGCAGACTGCCAGAACGATATGTAAATCTATTATTACACATTCCAAATGTATATTTGCATACATTTACATGTATATATTTATAGGCACAGGAATATCAATGGCCAACATGTCTCGTACCGTCTCTTTTTTCCGCTGTTTTTTTTAATTAATCTGAGGAGAATGTGACACTACGATCATACACATTTTCATATTTTCTCCTGCATATTTGCCCCTTTGAGTCAGTCTCCTCGGATATCAATGTTCAGGCTCTTTTTCATTATAATGCGTTGCGCACCATTACGATTTGTTGCAACGGTTTCAGTCGCTGAAATCCGCCGATAAACACAGCAGCATGTGTGAGGGGATATTTACTGACCTTCACCTCCCCTGTATTCTCCGATAACTGATATGAAAACCCAAAGAAAACTCCCACTGACACATTTGGCTTGCATGGTGTAATTATTAGGTAATTAAAATTTGATAAGTAGTTGCAAATATCTGAAATATGTTACACGAATGTTGAGCCTGCTGTGTTTAAAACCCATTGTCAAGAATGTAATGAGGCAGAACAGCAGGTTACAAACACTCGCCTGAGACATGAAAACACAAACATACACACACACGCACACACAGACACACACACACACGCACACACACACACACACACACACCGGTGAGGATCCAGAGTGCCTGCCAAGAGCTCACCCATAATTAGGTGGTGATGTAGTGGCTTTTGTTCTCTCTGATTAATTATCAGCAGCTCTCAGACTGTATGGAAACAGCCAATTAACTTTATCCAGGTTCTCATTCAATTTCTCAGATGTTACATGCGAAAGGTCAGCACAGGTTGGGCTCAGTTTTGCGGGAGTCAAAAGTCCTGGTAAAGGAAATGTGTTGTGCAGGCTTGTGAAAGGGCGCCGAGGCAATTTGTTAATCCACTTAACACCGGGCGCCGTGTTGTTCTCCTGTTTTCCACTCAATCTGCCGGCTCCATCGATAACAACAAAGCATCGGAAAAACAAGCGGACGGAGGCTGAACGGTGAAGAGCACAGTGTATTCTGCTAAGTGACGTGCTGTCAAAGACAATTCCGCCCCTGTGTTTATGTTGAGGGACACTTGAAAGCCATTTGAACAACACTGTTTTCCTCAGCCATCAATTCCACATGTCTTCCATCTCGCAAAACAACAATTAAAGGTGCATTAGGCATGTTTATCTTGTTTAATTTCTAATGTGTGGACAGGCAACACTACAAATGCTGAAAGATTACATACTCTCTGACATAGAGCGGATACGTGCTTTTGCACTGGAGCTATACTTACCCCGCCCTTTTCCATCAAACTGGTTCTGGTGCTCGTTCTGTGCTGCGTTGGTTCAACTCCCTCATCGACAACCCCATTCTATGTTTCCACCGAGGGGCAACCTCCTGTGCTGACAGATGAAGCACAGTAGGAAATGAAAAAATGTGCAGTTCATAAGTTAACCTCTAGGGGCTGACTCCAAGAGAGAGCAAATCCCCATAGACTCCCATGTTAAAACGGTCGACTTCAGAGGTGAATGAAACATGTTTAAAGTCTGGTACAAACTTTGGTTTTGTTCTCAATCAGTCACATGTTTTCCTGTGACAACTGTACAAGGGATGCATTTTTTTCTAACGTGCTTATTTTTGTTTTATCGACGTTTGATATTTCGCATAATCAAGGTTAGGATTCGGCAGGATGGCTACGAGGGACTCGCCCACAATTTGCCACAAAACCACTCCGCTGAAACCAACAGGTGACGTCACAAATGGTATGTCCGTCTTTACATAGTCTATGGTTTCCACTGGCAAGCAGCCAAGTCAGAGCCACGTCTTAACGTCACTGCGTAACAACGTTTTTTTGGATCGCCCACCTCGCTCCGGCCCCTTCCCCTGTTCCCCGTAACACTTTCTGAATCTTACTAGATTATTAATAAAATGGTCGACTGTCCTGTTGCATCCGGCGGGAGAACGCTGCAGCTTGTGGCGATCAGATCGATACACGTCAATGCACATCTACAGCTGGAACACCGGCATAGTTCAAGCGGCTCCCGTTAATTTAGGTTAGGCCTCGCAGGATGATCGTATCGTGCCAAGGAAGCGCTGGGTCTCCTCCTCCATCCACCGCTGATTTATCTTATTCATCATCATTCTTATTTTTATTCTCATTCTATCAGGCCGACACACTGGCAGTCACTAGACTGCTTTTACATGGCAGTTCATGTGTTTACACAGATGTTGTTGGTCACATTAGCCCCGCCCCTTCCCTCTGACTCATCAGTTCCTGGCTGTAAACCAGCAATAAGTTGGTGCCCGGTGAGGCTCCTGGTTTGAGAGCCGGAGCCGGTGCATCGGCGGTGGAAACACAAAGAACCGGTGGCAAGGAATAGCACTGGAATCAGTTTGGTGGGGGAAAGGTTCAGTTGTACGCCCATCGCTCACACGTGGTTTTGAGCATGTGTGCTTGTGTGTCGGTGTATGACTGTCACCTTGCAATTATTTTGCTGGAATGCTTGTGAGCGTGGAGCACGGCTGTGGACTCACGACAGAACAGATGTGGCACAGCTGTCAATATTTGCACACCACAGTCTCTTAGTCCACTTGCTCCATTTCATCCTTCTTCCGTGACTCAAATATGAGGGGAAAAGCGGCGGAGTTGAGCCACTGTCTACTGGAAGCAGATCAGTCACAGCCTGTGTGTCACCACCACGCATAGTGACATTAATGAGGATGTGCTTGCAGGGTGCAGCGTAGGAGTGTGGGTCTATGTGTAGGTTATGGCATGGCTTCGATGTTGGGCTTTTCTCAAGTGCTTCTATCAGCCAGCCTCTGTGTGTGTGTGTGTGTGTGTGTGTGTGTGTGTGTGTGCGTGGTCTTTATTATTGTAACTATCCTTTGGTTGTGGTTTCTCATAACCCATACCAGCACAGCACATATGTCACTGTCAATACCAATTTTAGAGGGTTGTCTGATGCCCCTTTAATGGTGAAGTGTGTAGGATTTGGTGACATCTGGTGGTGAAGTTGCATGTTGTATCCATCACCTCACCCTCATCCTTCTGAGCATGCAGGCGAACCGATGGATAGACTTTAGTTGTCATCAAAACTCAAAAGATGTGTATGCGTCCACGCTGAGCTACTGTAAAAACATGGCGGCCCCCGTAGAGAGGACCCGCTCCTCATGTAAATATACAGTAAGAGGCTCATTTGAAGGTTCAGTATGTACGATTTTGGTCATTTTGTCCCTTTATATATTACAAAACAATTAGATAATACCATTTTCATAATTGTATGCATATATTTTCATTGCCCTTAAATGAGCTCATATTTACATGATGATGGTCTACAGGGGCTGCCATGTTTTTCCATTAGCCCAGACTGAACATAGTAAACATATTTTCAGTTTTAATAATAACTTAAGTCAACCATAGGTTCTCCTGCACGCTCAGAAGGGGGAGGGAGAGGTGATGGATACAACATGCAACTTCACCACTAGATGTCTCCAAATCCTACACACTGCACCTTTAAGGGTAATAGAAAACAATATTTTTAAGTGATTATAAATGTATTAGAATGTCAGGATGAAAAGGTGCAGGACACTGCAACTTTAATAGTTTGGAGAAAACAAGAGGCAGAAATAAATTGATTCAAAAAAAAAAAAAAATTCAGTTCATTTTATGTCCGTTCTCAATTATGCTGCAAACTCCTCCAACTGACTGGACCACAGGGCCTTTGCTTCCTGCTGCAGAGTTAATTAGATGGATTTACTGGAGGAAGGTGGTTGTGGCAGACCAAGATGATCAGACTGCTGTCAGGGTCAGCGCTTGTGTTATTTATAGGGGAAAATTGTGTGCATTTAGACGTTTGGGACTGTGTGTGCGTGTGTGTGTGTGTGTGTGTGTGTGTGTGTGTGTGTGGTCCTATCATGCTCCAGGCCCTTCATTACCTCCTCTTCCCAATCACAGGGTGGATTTATAGCTGCTGCAGAGAGGCCGTGAAAGCCCTGTAGTAAGGTAGTTAGGTTCTCCAGCACACCCACAGCCAGACACATCACCTTTATGGTCACCGCTGTCCTACTCTTACATCAGAGGCAGCCGGAGTGGAACTGGAAACGCTCGAGATCAAACATCGGCCGGCTTTAATTAAAGAATCCCAGCCGGAGTCGGGGATGAATAATTTGAGGACTATTTTTATGTCTGTGTTGGATTTTCTGCAGAAGAAGCAATGGCACACATGGAAGCGAGCTGAGAGTTCTTCAAGGATTACGTGGAGTGTAATGTTAATGTGAAAGAGCTGAATGTGCTGTATTGAAAATAGAAGAGGAATAGACACGATGGAATCTCCCTTGATAGTCAAGGACTTCAAAGCGCTCTACTACTGCCTGTGCCGCTGCGGCTCAGGTTATTTATAGAGGGAACCAAAAATAAAGATACAAAAGCTCCACAGCATGAAGACCTGCATCTCCGGTAAATAAAGGCACTTTGAGTTAATAAACCCGATTGAGCCACTTCGATCGGATTGAAATTGGCTTGTAAGGTTTTACAGAGAGGCCGGGAAGTCCTCTACCAACACCACGTGTTCGTCAATTACATTGTGTGTACAATAATTGTGCCATATTGATCTACTTGCTTCATCTACTCTTCTGGCATCCTCGAGTGTTTTCAGCAGCAAGACCGTCTCGCACCCCCTCCTCCATCTGTGTGTCTACCTCTCTCTCTCTCTCTCTCTCTCTCTCTCTCTCTCTCTCTCAGGCTTTGGTGCGAGGCCACCACTACATCAGTCTGCTCTGTTCAATTGCGCTGCCATTTGGCCGGTGACATACTGTATCCAGCCACTAGCAATGGCTCAAAGACAGGAATGCAGTGGAGGATGGATTGAGCAAAGAAAACATGTAAAGAAGTGCTCAGTTTAAAGGTGCAGTGTGTAAGATTCCTCTCATTTTTATCACTTAAAAAAAAAAAAAAAATTACAAAACAATTACAATTTAATTTGTTCCTAAATGTATTATTATTTTCGATAACCCGTAAATGTATATAATGTATGGTGAGCGGGCCCTCTCTATATGGGGCCGCCATGTTTTTACAGAAGTCCAGAGTGGACGTACTAAACACAGAGTTTAATGACAACTGCATAATCAGAAGGGTGAGGGTGAGGTGATTGATACAACATGCAACTTCACCTCTAAATGTCACCAAATCTTACACACTGCACCTTTAAGTTAAAAGTAGTCAAATAACTGCATTCTGCCTCTGAATTTCCTTTGAATTGCACCAGAAATTGTATTACACTAAAATGCGCTATCAATGTGCAGGTTGCAAAATGATTTACTTTTGGATTATTGACCCTAATAAAGGGGAAATTATTATTATCATGCAGCACCATTCTACTCTCAATGACTACTCACAGCATCTGTCATTCACCCATTCACACTAATAATCCCATGGTGCGTCTTTTTATGGGAAAGGGGGCTTTAGTGGGTCTTCCCCGTGGAATTGGGAAGACCGGGATCAAAAAGCCAACCCTTCTGGACAAAGAGTGACCCACTTGACCCGATGTGACACAGCCACTCCATAGGTATTTTTCTAATGCTTAGTATTGCATAATCAAAACATAAAATCGTTTTCTTGATCCACATTGCAGACAATAGGGGGCACGTTTATTGTGCAGTTTGTAGAGTAAAGGAAGCAGTGCTCAACTCAACTCAACTCAACTTTATCTATAAAGCGCTTTAAAACAGCCACCGCTGGACAAAGTGCTGTACATAAACAGAATAGAGCATAAGACACAAAACATAAAAACAATATGAGAACAATAAAAGATCACAGATGATAATGTTAAAACAATAAAATAACAAAACACTAAAACAAGAGCAAAGTTTCATGTTGGGTTGGAAGCCAAGGTGTAAAAATGGGATTTGAGATGATGGAGTTTTAAAAATGGGCCTGAAACAGGGCAATGTTCGATACTTATGCTCTCTTCATTCACCACACAAGATGCACATAGTGCACAGGACTTTGTGCTGTCAGCCATTTTGATCAAATTCAGTGGTGGAAACAATTCATCAAACAAGTCATTGTTGAGGTTTGCAGTTTATAGAAGGAAGTTATAAAACAAATTGCATTATACACACAATAGGATGCATTACAAATTGGCAGATGTGTGTGCCAAATCTGGCAAAAGTGACACAATCCCACACAGGCAGATACAGGCAAAAGATTTGAATGTGTAATGAGAGGATGAATGAAAAAAAATGGAG
>JAFBJT010108353.1:52750-86929 GCA_016785325.1 Chascanopsetta lugubris
AGGAGGATGGGGGCGGATTGAAAGGAGGTGGTGGGGGCGGGGGGGGTGTAAGACTAGAGCATTAAAGGCGGTTGTTTTACTGCAGCGTTTAAAGGTGCAGGGTGTACGGTTCGGTGACCTCTAGAGGTGATGTTGCATCCATCACCTCACCCCCACCCTTCGGAGCACAAAGGAGAACCTATGTGAGACTTCGGTTGTCATTCAAATTCAAAAGATGTTGAGTACGTCCACTTTTTACTACTGTGAAAACAGGGCGGCCCCCCACAGAGAGGACCCCCCCCCCCATGTAAATATACATTAATGGATTCATTTAAGGGTATTGGGGGGGGGGGGGGGTACATTCAGATGATGATAGATTCACAAAAATGTCGGTATGTTATTGTTTCGGACTATTTTGTCGGGGTGAAAAAATGTACCAAGATATCACACACTGCACCTTTAAGAATATTAGTAGCGCAAGGGGATCGCTGCCATAGGGATGGGTGGCCTTGTTTCCAAATGAGCCGACATGGCACAGTGATAATAACAACCAAAATAACACCATATTCAAAACAGTTCTAAGAGAATGAATGACAAGGATGCAAATCACAGGACAATTCAATGTAAAGTATAGGCAATAGACAATTATAATGGGGTGGCAGTGGCTCACTGGTTAGAGCAGTTGCCTTTGGAAGCAAAGGTCACTGGTTCGACCCTGTTGGGCCCTGTTGCAGTGTCACTGCCCCGACACTGATACACCCCCCCCCCCCCAAAAAGGCCCTATGTGTACTGGTTGAAAATACCCCGCGACCCAGAATACTGGATAAGGGTAGAAAGTGACATGACAATAATACATTCTTGTCTTCTTCAATACTCTGAAGAAAATAATAAACACTCACAAAAGTATGATTGTCATCTCCTACACTGTCTTATAAATAGAATGTGAGTGGCACAGTGGGACAGTGCATGGTTACTGACCGGGATGGAAGCTGAGAGCACTTTGCCTCCTATAGGTCAGACTCCGTTATAGATACATTCAGACTATAAATAGCGCTTTGGTGTGGATGTGAGTGCTTGGCTGTTTGTTTGGCTGCTAAAATGTCCAGGGTGTAGTCTCTGGATCTCACCTCCCATCCGCTGGGATAAACTCCGTACTCTCTTTGCATGAAGCCAGCTTGTGTTTCCCCCGAGGGGCAACATCCCGTGCGAACAGATGGAGCGCATAAGGAAGTGAAAAAAGTTTCAGTTCATAGCGTGGCCACTGGAGGCAGACTCCCCATGGACTTGTGTTAAAATGGCCAACTATAGAGTTGAATCAAACATGTTAAAAGCCTGGTACAGTTTTTGCATCAATCAGTCACATGTTTTCCTGTGACAACTGTACGGGCGGGGGGGGGGGGGGGGGGGGGGGGGGGTTCTAACTCGCTTATTTTTATTTTATTGATGTTTGAAATTTGGCATAATTGAGAGCGTGGCCTCGTGACTGACACCTGAGCCGACCTGGTACATACTGCAGGTGACGCGACGGCACCATGAGCCCACCATAGACTGTATTCAGAGATGTGTGTAGAAGTGTCCGTGACGTCAACCGTGGTGGTTTTGGGCGAGTCCCTGGTCGCCATCTTGCCGAACCTTAACTCCGTTCCGGGTTCATTCAAAAGCGGGCAAAGAGGCAGAACACACAGAGAGCTGTGGGTCGGCTCGTGGTGCTGTCATCTCATCCGTGGTACGTGCCAGGTTGCCCCTCGGAGCCCACCCACAGCTCTGTGTGTGTCCCGCCACTTTGCCCGTTTTTGAATGAACTGGGAAGCAGGAGGAGTTAAGCAATGGCAAGATGGCCCACGGCCACAATTTCCTCCAAAAGCACTCTGCAGAAACCAATGGGTGACGTCATGGATGCTACGTCCATCTTTATATACAGCCTATGTGTACGATTTTGGCCATTTTAGTCACCTCTATTGGTTGAACAAATGGAGCAAAACATGGACTTAGACTATTGTCATTCAATAAACACACCATCAGTGCACATACCAAACGAAATTTGGTTGCTTAATTGGCCCACATAAATATATCTAAGGTTCAATACAGTATAGAAGAGTATAAAAAAGCAATGATATATTGACATTTTCATAATCACCTCAATGTATGAACTTTTTCTATTACCCTTAAATGAGCCCATGAATTTATATACACAGTAGGAGGGGGTCCTCTCTACGGGGCCACCATGTTTTTCTAGTAGCCCAGAGTGCACATACTCAACATCGATTGAGTTTCAATGACAACTGCAGTCTACCATAGGTTTTTCCTGCATGATCAGAAGGGTTGATGGATACAACATGCAACTCAACCAGCGGAAGTCACCAAATCTTACACACTGCACCTTTAAAATACATGAATACATGACAGTTGAAACTTTCGAATGTGATTTTGACTGATATCATATTTAATTTCCATTTGTTTGGCATTGTAATATTTTATTATTAAAATCCTCTGCCAATTATCTTGACTGGGGTTAATTGACTATAAATGAGTTTCCAAAACAGACAGATTAGATCTATTCAATCTGAAAAATCTAAAATAAACTAAATCCACATGCAGATGGGGTGAAGCACTCATTGACACTCCTGTGTGTAGCTGCCGGGGCTGGACGCAGTGAGCGGCAGCCTCCCGCTGTGATTACAAGATGAAATTGGTGACAAAAAACTATTCCTGCATGCGGTTACTCAGCCTGGCCTTCCTTGGGCACCTCAATCATGTTTTCATATTAGGCTTTGGGACCTCGGCAGAATATTCATGCGGGACTTTGAATATAATCATGCAGAGGAAATGAACAGGACAATTGGAGGAGGGATTTGCACATCTTTCCTCCCTGATGTTAACCCTTATCAAGTCAGGGAATAATAATAATAACAGTTACTTCCAACAGAGGCCTGGTGTCTCATGATCTGTCTCATGATCTGCTTTGCATGTCAGCACGTCCACTGCTACAGGAGAGTGAGGACTTGTCCTTACACTAGTTACTACATCTACTCGCCGCCATGGCCCTCATTAAGAACGACTGTGATTGCAGCGGCTCATTGACTTGCACTGATTATAAATGGCTGTGAATGAGTCTCGCTCCTTGACTGAGATGAGGATGTGAATTAGTGCTGAGGACACTGATGAGAAGGGCAGAGATATCAAGAGGCTTTTCTCTTGAAACTGAGCTGCCACATAAAGTCCTCTATAGCACAGACCTTTGCATGTGGCCCACGGAGTCGAGTATAGGAGCTGCACTGTTTCATACAAGGAGCTAGAATAAATTAGCTGAAATATGCTTTTATTTTGAAATGCCCTCATTTCCTGTGTGTGTGAATCTGTCATGCTTGATGTTTACATGTGAGGAAGCACAGCTGCGTCCGGTTCCTTTGTTCACTTTCTTAGCCCCTCAAAATAAAAATCCCACTTCAGAAAATCACCCAAACATACTATTATAATATAATATAATTATTATCATTATAATCATATAATTGTCATCGCTCTATTTCTGAGGACACTGGAACTGTTAATATTTATTCAAATAGACTGGTGTTGTCTACAAAACAAAGCTCTCTGATTTCCAAATGTATTTTGTCTTATTTTTTTGTGCAGAATGTAAAAATTATTTTCCTGACACACATTTGATAATTACCGATAATTAAGTTACTTTCTTGAGTTTCTTGATAAGAGGGTGTTTGGAGTAACTGTTTCTGAAATAAAGACAATATAGACAAAAACATAGATAAATAGCCCATAAGATGTTTTCAATAATTTATTTGAGTGGTTCAGTGGTTAGAGCAGTTGCCTTTGGCACCAAAGGAACCTGACGAATCCTATTCAGGCCCTGCTGCAGTGCTACTGGCCCTGGCCATTTAGGTGAGCGTAAATTCCTGAAAATGTCTAAATGTCATTGTTTTGTAATATTTCTAGAAGTGACTCAAATGACTGAAATCGTACACAGTGCTTTAATGCCTCAACCAAACATCAGCGCCAGGAAATAGTCTTTATCAAGTCCCCAGCGTTTCTGTGATCTCACAGTGTGAATGCAGTGACAGCAGGAGTCACTTGTTACATTTGCAGGGGAGGATTTCTCATTTTAGAGCAAAGCCCTGACCGCTCACACTCGCACTCATCGGCCCACAACAAGTATCCACAACTTGTCAATACACAGTGGCAATCATGCAAGTGAGGGCTGCTCCGGGCTTAATATACCTAGAGAGGTTTGGCCCACTAGCACACCTGAATGAAGTTGTCATGGTAACGGTGCCCTGAATTGATGTCATGACTTTCCTCTGAGCACCAACATGAAAACTAAAGTTCCACTTGTACTCTCTTTGTATTGTGGATGCCTCTGCAGTGAATAACAAACTGTATGTCAGGGCTCAATCAGCACAACTTTTCATCACATAATCCTGTTTTCTATAGTCAGGTTTACATGTAATCCTTTTGTATCCTGATGCCATATTATCCACTCACTGCTGATGAAGCTGCCAACCACCCACAGGTTTTAAAAGATCTATTAAGCCACAGGCAGAATTTAAAGGTGCAGTGTGTAAGATTTAGTGACCTCTAGAGGTGAAGTTGCATGTTGTATCCATCACTTCACCCTCACCCTTCTGAGCATGAAGGAGAACCTATGGTCGACTTCAGTTGTCATTTAACCTCCAGAGATGTTACGTATGTCCACTCTGGGTTACTGTAAGAAAATGGCGGCCCCCGTAGAGAGGACACGCTCCTCATGTAAATATACATTAACAGGTTCATTTAAAGCTAATGGAAAATAATTAACATTTATGTGATTATAAATTCATGAACATTTCAGGATTTACTTCTTTTGTAATATTTTCAGTAGTGACAAAAATGACCGAAATATTACACACTGCACCTTTAAGGACGTATTTTCCATTGTGCACCTTAGGGTAAATAATTAAAGATAAGATAACATAATGTGTACTAATCCACGCTTTGGGTCAATTCTTTGGTTACAGCATCCCATAATAGCAAAAACAGATAAATCGGTGTTGAAACTGGAAACAATTTTTGCACATATACATTTATTACACAGCATCAATGAGTGTTTCAGTCATATTAGCTCAAGTGACCCTCTCCTCACCACAGGCTTGTTAGATGTGGGTGTGTGTCCCTTGCACTTAGGGACCCAGGTGAGACCCTGTCCTCTTCATCCTGCTGCCACTCTCTGCACTGACATTCAGTCCCTGGTGTCTCTTTAATGGTCCGGCACAATGTCAGTCTGTACATCCCAGTGTCTCTCAGGAACCTTGGGGGTTGATGTTTCAAATTAAAAGCCTGCAGCCATCTTCCACTGTGTGAACCGCTGCCCTGCAGCCACATGGCTCCCACTCAGAGGCCAGCTGTACATATCACAGCAATCTGACTCATTCTATTCATTCACAACATCCTCACATCCTGACATTCTTGCGAAGGTTACAGGTGCAGCGTGCAGGATTTGGTAACACCTAGTGGTGAAGTTGCATGTTGTATCCACCACTTCACCCTCACCACTCCGAGCATGCAGGAGAACCTATGGTGTCCCTCAGTTGTCATTAAAACTGCAAAGTGTGTCCACTATGGACTATTGTAAAAACATGGCGGCCCCTGTAGAGAGGACCCATTCGTGATGTAAATCTACATTAATGGGCTTATTTAAGAGCAATGGGGGAAAAATACATTGAGGTGATTGTGTACTCATCAAAAATGCAATTGTTTTGTCATAATTTTTTCACGCAAACATAACTAATGCATGTAATTTGGCTTAAGTCCACATATCTCATTTGTACGTTAAGTGAGAGGCAACATTATATTATTGTCTGTTACTCTCCTCTTTGGCCTGATGTATTGCGTAATATATATAATTAGTCTGATTACTGTTTGTGCAAAGTGTCATTTTGAATTTTTTTCTTTGCCTCACAGACGAGTGTCTACTCCTCCTCCCACCATGCAGAGATAACGCCAAGATTCCCTGGATACCAACACTTCCATCATTTGGAGCCATAGTCATGCTGAAGGACATGTGCAGGAGGTAGGATGGAGCTTCACCAGTGATAATAATAATAATAATAATAATAATAGTAATGATAACAACAACAATAATAATAATAATAATAATAATAATAATGATAACACCATTCTCCAAGCGACATCTAAAGAGGACTTGTGATTTGTGACCACAAGGTGGTGATCAAGACACTTTGGCTTCAAAACCCAATCGAATTGTTCCACTTAATGTAGCCAATGCTCACAATGTAGATACCCAAATATGTACATTTGAAGCCATATATTAACCCAGAAATTCCACAGTGGTTTTCAACCATGTCGTCAATGTCACTCATTGATCATATGCTGTTCAGTTTTGACCTTGTCTTGTGGA
Organism: Chascanopsetta lugubris; assembly: GCA_016785325.1. NCBI lineage: Eukaryota > Metazoa > Chordata > Actinopteri > Pleuronectiformes > Bothidae > Chascanopsetta > Chascanopsetta lugubris. Next base: position 59,136 of record JAFBJT010108353.1, read on the forward strand.
AGATATGATTTATTATTTTCATCTTGAGAAGTTTTCCCCGTACATTTTTCACTGAATATGATCTGGAGGTTTTACACAGAGGATGTCAGGGTAAGTTCAGTTAGACATAATAACACATAACATGTGTCTGTTAGGAATATTCCAATGTGTCATTACAGTGAACAGCCAAAATCCCAATGTTCTATCCAGCCTTAGACTTTTAAGGAGCCAGTAGTAATAACAGCAGATTTAATTTGGTTAGTGCAAAGGCTTTGAAAGTGATATAAGTGTTTAGTATTTGTTTAGGTGCTTTGTGAAGCTTGAGAGGTTTTCTGTATTAAATCTAGTCTGGTCCAAAGATGCATTATGCATTACACACTGCACCTTTAACCTTAGCAACCTTATTAATGTTTTTGTAAAAGAAAAAAAAGGGGTGGGGGGTGTTTACACATGGGTGCTGTCATTGCTTCCTGGGAGTTTCAGAGTTGGCATGTGATAGAAGTGACATCGACGCTGTCAGCTCTTCCAATGTTTTTCATACACTCTCAGTTGGACATTGCACAGTCTCTGTGAAGTGAAGTCTGCCGGTGTGTCCAGTTTACCAGTTCAGAGGTTCAGTGAATAACCTTGCAGTTCATAGGGTGGCCACTGGGGGCTGACTCCAAGAGGGAGCAAGTCCCTATAGACTCCCATGTTAACATGGTCAACTTTAGAGGTGAATGAAACATGTTTAAAGTCTGGTACAAACTTCAGTTTTGGTCTCAATCAGTCACATGTTTTCCTGTGACAATTGTAGGGGGGTGAATTTTTTTTCTTACTCGCTTGTTTGGAATTGCGCATAATTAAGGGCGTGGCCTCTTTACTGACAGCTCGGCCACTTAACACGTACTGCGGGTGATGTGACGGCACCATGAGCCCCACCCACAGCTCTGAGTGTGTTCTGCCTCTTTGCCCATTATTGAATGAACCGGGAAGTAGGAGGAGTTAGGATTCGGCAAGAACATGCTCACAAATTGCTTCAGAAATTGCAGAAACTAACGGGTGATATCACAGACGCCACATCCATCTTTATATACAGTCTATGGTCGGGCCAAGAATTTTTCAAACAACTCTTATTTTCATTCATCTGACCATCATTTTCTTTCTGTGATGTCACTCTGAACAAACACGGGACCTGAAAGGGAGCAGCCGTCATGATGCGTGTACCGAAAAGCGCACATGCAGTGAGGATTCTGTCATACTTTCAAATCTTGCAACAGCCAAGTGTGAAAACCGAGGTGTCAAACAGAAGAGGTGTTATCTTTTTTTTTTTTCATGCAACTGTGCGAGTCACTCTCCTCAGCATTTCTACACTGCTCAAATACCAGAGCAGGCAGAAACAGTGAGTTGTGGTAGTGACAGATCAAGTTATACAATCTCTTTTCTTCACAGTGATAATACGTTTATTTTTCTATATCAGTAAATATCATCAGTACAATTCAGATGTGATTCGGTCAGTGGATCAACTGAGGAGGATTGGTAGATGGTAGATGCAAATTACAGTCATTTGCTGCATATCAATACGGGTAAAAGTAAAAGAAGAAAAATGTTTTTGTTTTTTTTTAAACTGCAGACAGCATTTGCAGTAACTGTGGTACTTGGCACCAAAAGAGGCAGAGTACTCAAGTACTCTTGCATCATTATTATACTGCATCATTATTGAGAAGCCCAACAATCTTGTCAGACAATTGAATCACATGTTGGGGAGTTAGTCGTTGTTGCACACAGGCTCAGTGAACATGCTCCATTGTCATGTGCAGTGGATGTGTGGTGGACTGTGGCGATAGAAGCACCAGGCACAATGTAACAGACCTGCGCTCACACCCATGCTTGGGCGGTCAATGCTGCTCACGCACACAGGACGCGCCAGTCATTTACACTCAATAATTTACATTTGAAGCCTTGAAACATTGATAAGCATGTCGGAAGCTCTGCTCATCACAACGTGGCGCGGGCTCTCCTTACGGTGACCGTCCACGAGATCCGGCAGAACACAGGAAGCACTCAAAGCTCCACCGGATCCATCCAATCCATCTATCTGTCTATCGCCTCATGATGCACTTTCACACTCACTTGTCCAAACATGTCAGGAGCACTGCATCATCACGCCCACAGAAGAGGCTTTCCTCTCTGACTGCATGAATGCAATCAACGCAATACTGCACAGAGTCACATTTCTATTCATTATGAACTGTGAGGGTCCACGTCATCCGGCTCCTCAGAGGGCTGCCAGCCGCATGGACTCAGCTGAAGTATGACAGTCTCTCCTGCAGGGATTTCCTATTTGCATGCTCATCAGCGTGTCCAGCCTTGTCAGGGATGGTTCATGCATGTGAATGTAGTGCACAACGGCTGTGCAGTGAGATTAGGTGGCACGTGGTCTGCGAGGGTGGATGCTGTGACTGGGACTGAAGTGCCAGTGGCTCCTGGTTCATGGCGGTGAATCGTGATGGATCCACAGAGCGGCTGTGGCAGCTGATTGTGACCTTGGACCTTAAATGGTCTTGATTGACATACGGCTTCAGTTGAAACATTTGAAAAATTCATGTGATTCCATCTCACCAAAGCTAGTTAGCTCTGAGAAAGAGACTGTGAGGCTGTTGTGCTCCTCCAGGTCGTCACGTGGACTCGCACAACAGTTGTGTCCTCCCAAGCAACTCTAGATTCAATGCTGCAGTTGCAGTCATCTCGGCCAGTCGTCCACCTCTCCTCTTCTCTGTGTTTTCTTATTGCATGTGCAACAAGTGATGCTAATGATTCCGTAACGTGACATACAAGTGTGAATGCATCATCACTCATGTAAACCATAAATAGGACACTAAATCAGACGGCCCATGCTGTTGTTTAATGTGACCCGCAGAGTCAGGTACGAGTTGCAGTGTTCTATAAAAGAAGGTAGACAAAATTTACCCAAATATGCTTTTATTTTGAAATGCTTCTGTTTCCTGTGTGTGTGATTCTGTCATGCTTGATGTTGACATGAAAAAAAGAAGCACAGCTGTGTGCGGTAGCCCGTTCACAGCGCCTCCCCTCGCTTTCTGAGCCTTCAAAATAAAAGTCCGACTTTAGAATACCACCCCCATATGTTTCCAGTCCAATTTGCTTTTGAAATGATTTTCCTTTTTCCCCCTTTTTTATGAAGAATGTTAAATTGTTTTCCTGACATGCATTTGATAATTACTGATTATAAGGTTAATTCATTTTCACATCCATTTGAGTCTCTTGATAAGATGGTGTTTGGAGTAATTGTTACTGAAATAAAGATGATAGATAATACATAAACAGATAACCCATGATTCCCATAAATCCAATGGTAACTATACCTTGATATAAAAAAAAATATTTGGCCCCTGGTAACAATCTGGGTTTCTTATGTGGCCCCCTCTGGAAAAAGAACTGCCCAGCCCTGGTCTAACTCAACATGTATTTTAGGTCCCATAGTCCTCACAAAGTACCTACAAATGGCCTAGTTGTCTGCTCTCTTTTTAACATTCAACCATGCTGTTTCTTTGCTCTTCACTAAAAAATAATCAGTGGCCTGATCTGGTGGTTTTCTGGCTCAGTGAGAACATGCAGGAATAACAAGTGAGGAAACCGACCTCATGAAATCATGCACACAATCAACCCCATGTTGCAGTTTGTAGCTTCCTGTCTTTGCTCCTCTGCACGTACAGCTCCCCACATAGTGAGCCTGGTAGTTTGCTCCTAAACAAGCAGAGGCTCCTGGGATAAACTCGCCTGACAAGGATCCCCCCGTTGGATCCTCTACTGCTGGGGAATGGAGGCTTGTGTGTTTCGAAGAAGCCTTTGGGGAGAACAGCCAAGTTCTATCACTGAGAATCAGTCTTCAAATGTTGCCTGCAAAGTGTTTGGCCCTTTAATGTGAGAGGCAGATATAGTGTTTTAAGGTCAGCAAGTATCCTCCCTGTGTCTTCAGCCTCTTACACACATGGACTATGAAGCAGTGCAATTCTATTACATCCAGGTCCTGCTCCATTTGTGGAATAAAGGCAATGAAATATTGTATCAACGTCACAATACTTACAAATCCTCAATGTTCGCTCAGTCACTCTAATCAGAGAGTAGAGCACTTTGTATCCGTGTTCGTGTTTATTTCAAGATAACAAGCTGATTAGAAAGTGTCACATTCCATATCTTATCTTTTTAAGTTTGACTTTTGTATTCAAGCAGAAAATAATCTTCTCTGACCTGCATCTGCTGAATCAACAAATAGTGAGCGACTGAGCAGGAACTCAGTCTCTTATTGTCTCTTATCGTCCTCTATACTTTAAAAAACAGAATCTTTGCTTCATCAGTCTAAAAGGAATTCCACAGCTGAGTGTGTTGGCTGGAGACACAGGAGATCACGGTCTGAAAGTCTGGTAACTACCTGCAGTTAAACTGTGACAAAGCAGAAGTCTTGGTATTTGGTCCTGAGCCTGTTCCTACAGCTGCATCCTGGCCCTTATTCAGTAAACTTAAAGGTGCAGTGCGTAAGGTTTTGATCATTTTTGTCACTTCTAAAAAATATGACGAAACAATTCCATGCTGACATTTTCAGGAATCTTTTATCATCTAATTGTATTATTTTTGTTTGCATTACCTTTAACTGAGCCCATTGATGTATATTTACATGAGGAGTGGGTCCTCTCTGTGGAGGCTGCCATGTTTTTACAGGAGTAAAAGTGGACGTACTAAACGTCATTTGAGTTTTAATGAAGTCTATCATATGTTCTCCTGCATGATCAGAAGGGTGAAGGTGAGTTGATGGATACAACATGTAACTTCACCAGATGTCACCAAACCTTACACACTGCACCTTTAAATGGGCTACATGTAATGTTGATGTAGTTATGATTAGTAACAGCAGATGGGGTATTGTGCAAGAATGTATAGCCTTTAACTCATTTTAGTTCAGGGGCCTCATGCAGCCTAATTTGAGTGTGGGCGGGGCCAGTAAAATCAAAGCACAATAACCTATTAACTCCAAAAGTTTTGTTTTGGTGCAAAAAAGTACTTTTTGAAAACGTTGACAAATTACTTGGACCCTCTCCGTTTTTTCCCCTCTTATTATGATTTTTTAAATTTCGAATCTATTTTTGACTATTTCCAAGATTGTTTATGCTTTGCCGTTTTTGCTGCCACTTGCTTATTGATTTCTTTCTCAGTGAAGCACTTTGCAACGACATTGAAACGTTGAAAAAGTCCTATATGAAATTGTCATCGTCTAAACCTGGATCTTGGTCCGTGTATGATAATGATGATCTGTCATCTGTACTGTTTGTTCAAATGAAATGTGCGGCTCTGTCTTCTGCACAACGCTTTGCATGGCGCCATTTGAAGAGTGCAGATGTGGTACAGTCCTGTGAGCACACAGCTGGAGGCACGCTAACTGAATTTATCAGGGGCTGATGGTGACAGGGCTCATTCTTTAAAATCAGAGCCTGCAGGGCTGCCGTACATCTTGATTCCACTTGGATGGGCAAATAAAGTAAACTCATGGAAATTAAGAAGACATTACAAAGTCATCCCCAAACTGTAATGATCCCTTTAAAGGTGCAGTGTGTAAGATTTGGTGACATCTAGAGGTGAAGTTGCGCGTTGTATTCATCACCTCACCCTCACCCTTCTGAACATGCAGGAGAACCTATGGTAGACTTCATTTGTCATTAAAACTCAGAAGACGTTTAGTATGTCCACTCTGGGCTACTGTAAAAACAGGGCGGCCCCTGTAGAGTGGAGCCCCTCCTCATGTAAATATAGATTAACGGGCTCATTTAAGGTTAATGGAGAAAAAAATACATTTATGAATTCATTAAATTGTTTGTATTTGATTGTTTTGTAATATTTTTTAGAAGTGACAAATATGACTGAAATCTTACACACTGCACCTTTAATGTAATGTAATATAGAAGACAGAGAGACTGACCAAGCTTCTCCGGCATGTTCAAGTAGGAAATGTAAAGAAAGATCTCATCTGTAAGTAATGGTGACCAGCTTTGTGCTGTCAGACAGTGTATACGTTGCAGACTGGTTGCCATAGTAACAGTGCAGATAAGTGATGAGTGATATAGTGCAGGAATTCTGTCCAACACCTTTGAATGCAGCTATGAAATATCTTAGATCTGGTCGTTGCTGAGGAGAGAATTAAAATGTGTGATGCAGCTGTCGAGTGGTTTCTCTTTGAGAAGCTGAAGCCTGAAACACGTCGCCTGTCTTTTTGAGATTTTACACACAGATTAGATTTGAACCCCGGTGGATTATTTTATCAAAGAGGTGCCATACATTAGAACAGGGCAGATCAGCCTCAGCTTAACACGGACGGTAAGATTACAACGTTAGTCTCCCTGCAAAAATCAAAGCATCAAACACTTTCTTTGCCGATTATTCCAAATACGATATTATTGTGTTGTGATTCACCAGCATTTATACGTACTATATCTTCCTTTAAAGGTGCAGTGTGTAAGATTGCGGTTCAATTTTGTCACTTCTAAAAAAGATTGCAAAACAATTCCTTAATGACATGAATCCATGAATTTATTTATTTAGGTATTTTTGAAAAAAAATACAACAAAGCGTTTACATTTTCATAATCACCTCAATGTATTTTTCCCCATTGCCCTTAACCCCATTAATATATATTTTCATGAGGAGTGGGGCCTCTCTATGGGGGCCACCATGTAATTACAGAAGCCCAGAGTAGACGTACTAAACATCTTTTGAGTTTTAATGACAACTGAAGTCGACCATAGGTTCTTCCGCATTGACATAAGGGTGAGGGTGAGGTGATGGATACAACATGCAACTTCACCACTAGATGTCCCCAAATCTTGCACACTGCACCTTTAAATCATCGATGAACACTGCTGACATATCAATCTGAACGTTTCATTTTCCAGCCAGTGGAAGAGCGATTGATGAGATGGTGCAGTTTCAACATTGTTCCATTTATAAGGGTGGGTGACGATATTTTGTGCGAGGATACGAGCTCATTCTGCTGCATTTGTTTACTAAATAAAACTGGCTCATTTTGGTAAAAACCAGCTCTGAACTGCACATGAAAACACCGTTAATGTCACAAACGCAGTCTTAGTAAGTATCATTATCGCTTTACTGCCAACTCGACATTCTCATAGGAATGTTAAGCATTTTTTGCATCTGTGTTACTGACAAAACCAGAGAAATAGCACTTTTGGCCAATTGCATCATTTTTGCTCAAAATTGCCAGAGAATCTTTTTTTGATGGCAGACGAAATAAAGCAAGAATAGAGTGTGACATGGAATAAGAATGATAGACTGTGGTATCCATGTTTTAATTCCTCCCACATAATGACCTGTACATTGGTTGGTTTTTGATGTCTATCAAAGGTAGAGTGTGTAAGACTTGGTGACATCTAGGGGTGAAGTTGCATGGTGTATCCATCACCTCACCCTCACCCCCCTGAGCATGCAGGAGAACCTATGGAAGCCCTCAAGTATGTCTGGGCTACTGTAAAAACATGGCAGCCCCCGTAGAGAGGACCCGCCCGTCATGTCAATATACATTGATGGGCTCATTTGGAGGTGCAGTGTGTAAGCTTTGGTGACATCTACTGGTGAAGATAGATACTGTATCCATCACCTCACCCCTTCCTCTCACATGCAGGAGAACCTATGGTAGCTCTCAGATGTCATTAAAGCTCAAACGGTGTTTGGTCCATCCACTCTGGGATGTTGTAAAAACATGGCGGCCCCCATAGGGTGTCAATCTATATGAAAGGGCTCATTTTAGGGTTATGCAAATAGCAAGTCATACATTGAGGTGATTATACATTTGTAAAAATGCCTATATATAATTGTTTTGTGATTATCTTTCTATCGATAAGTGACAGAAATTAGCCTGAAATCTTCCACACTGCACCTTTAAAAACATGACATTTAAAATATCAATTCAAGGATTCAAATTCATGAAATTGCCAGTCCGTAATTGTTTTGTATTATTTCCAGAAGTGACAAAAGTGACCAAAATCTTCCACACTGCACCTTTAAATATGCACACGTCAGCTCGTCCATTGGAGCCGTGCCGTCCTCTGGAGGGTGAGTAATGCAGGCGGAGCGATCGGCACTGAGCATCTCAACAGCTAAATCTGCCGTCCCACTCTCGCCTCTCGCACGCAGAGGAGGTCACAAAGGGAGACAAGCAAAATCAATTCTGATTGCAGACTACACGGTGCGTGGCCTGTCCACATGGCTTCCTGACTTCCTGGTATATTCAGTCACCTTGACCAAAATAAGGCTTGCTGCCAAATTGTGTTCACCTCTGATGTTATCACTGGTAACGGAGGTGGACGGTTTCACCGTACACTTTCCAGGTTCGGGCAAAATGGGAAGTGAAGCGCAGATTAATGAATCGACCGCAGCCTCGATGGTGTCAGTGACTCAGTCACAAAGAGGCTTTGTTTAGTGCTGAAAACGTTAAAGGTGCAGTGTGTAGGATTTCGATCAATTTTGTCGCTTCCAAAAATCTAACAAAACAATTATATACCGACATTTTCGGGAATTTATGATTAACCAAATGTTTCATTTTTTTCTAGAACCCTTAAATGCCCATAAATATATATTTACATGAGGAGCGGGTCCTCTCTGGGGGCCGCCATGTTTTTAGGACATACTTAAACATCTCTTGAGTTTTAATGGCAGCAGTCTATCATACGTTCTCCTGCATGCTCAGAGGGGTGAGGGTGAGGTGATGGATACAACATCCAACCTCACCACTAGATGCCACCAGATCTTACACACTGCACCTTTAAGTGTCATATACCAGCAAAATGTAAACGCATGTGAAATACTTGTTCTGTGAAGTTAGAGACAAGTTGCACCTTATTTTGTGTTATAATAAGAGTTGACAAGACAATGTTATCACCAAAAAGTGAAAATCAGGACGTGCATGTGTGTGAGTGAATTCTGCATGTTAGATACATATATTCATTTGCTCATATCGTATATCTCTTCCAATTTTTATATACACACTGTGAGTATGAATGAATGCATGAAATAATGTATTTTTCATTTTCTTCTTTGCCTTTGAGAGGCTCCACCCACGCCACATGGGATTACATGACATACAATGCAGTGAGATGACATGCTGCTTAAACAAAGATTGGAGGCGCCTGACACATACATATTTAATGTTTCCTGTGAATCTCAACATGTCAAGAAATGTCAAAGAATGGAATAGCAACACATTACTAAATAAAACTCTCTCTTAACGCTAAGATACTGATACTTGGCAGAATCCCATTATTATCTCAATTACAGGATTATAGATCGAACACATGGAGCTCACACAATGAAATCTGCTACATAGTTGATTTAAAGGCATCGGCATCACTATACAAAATAAGCATGTTGGTCGATGAGGTTGGTCCACCACTGTTGTTAAAGGTCCAATGTGTAGGTTTTAATATCAAATATCAAATTAAGTATCAATTGATTCTGAGTTTAAAATCACTAATTGCTGTTCTTTACCTCAGTCAGTGGGTCATTTAAATGTATATCAGAAGCAGATCCTCTGGACAGAGGACGCCATGTTGCGCCATCTTGTTTTTATAGTACAACAAGATCAACAAACATAACACCTCCTGAGATTTAAAGGTGCAGTGTATACGATTTGGGGACATCTATAGAGGTGAAGTTGCATGTCGTATTTCTTGCCTCCTATCGTAGACTTCAGTTGTCATTAAAAGCTCAAAAGATGTTTAGTATGTCCAAATGGGCTACTGTACAAACATGGTGGCCCCCATGGAGAGGACCCGCTCCTCATGTAAATATACATTAAAGGGCTCATTTTGGGGTTATGTAAAAATTAAGTCGTACATTCAGGTGATTATTCATTCCTAAAAATGTCAGTACATCATTTTGATCTCCATATAGAAGTGACAGAAACAGACCGAAATCTTACAGAGTGCACCTGTAATAATAACCTACATGCTAGAGAGGGAGTCGCAACACACAACTGCACCACCAGACATCACTAAATCATACACACTGTGCTTTTGAAACTGAAAAGATATTTATATATTATACAGTCACGCTCCCCAGAGGATGAATCTTATTGACTTTGCTGATCCCCTGACTTTTTATCTTACATAACCAGCAGATTGAGGATTGCACTTGTCCAGAGGAATATCCATCTACGGCATCGATCGTGTGTTCTGGTTCATGTCTGTGTTCTTTGCATGTGCCCAAGCCAATACTGTTGATCATAGCGTTATGGGTGATTCCATCTTAAAGGTGCAGTGTGTAAGATTTCGTTCATTTTTGTCACTTCTAAAAAACATTACAAAACAATTGCATGCTGACATCCTCACAAATTTACAATGTTTTAAATGTTTTATTTTGACCTTTAAGACCTTTAGCTTTAACACCTAGATTACCCCTTGGTTGTCATTAAAGCTCAAAAGATGGTTTGTGCATCCTCTCTGGGCTATTGTAAAAGATGGCGACCCCCATTGAGAGGACCTATTTTAAAGGGCTCATTTTACGGTAATGTAAAAAGTCATACATTGAGATGATTACATTTGAGTGTATAGAAATATAATGTATATCAGTATATCATTGTTTTGTGATCCTATTGCTATAGATTGAAGTGACAAAAATTGACAGTTTTACACACTGCACCTTTATTCTATATTTACATGAGGAGCGGGTCCTCTCTATGGGGGCCGCCGTGTTTTTACAGTAGCCCAGAGTGGACGAACTTAACATCTTTTGATTTTTAATGACATAGGTTATCATAGGTTCTCCTGCATGCTCAGAAACAACATGCAACTTCACCTCTAGATGTCACCTAATCTTACACACTGCACCTTTAAGCCTCATGTATTACCTACTACTGTTGATCACAGACCTCTATTACAATCAGTTGATTTTGAAAAACACACCATAGTGAGGGGATGGACACAGCTGTTGCTCGGTGTCACACAGACGCAGTTTTACACCTTTCCATTCTTCCATCAAGCGAAACCATCTATGATGAACCGAACCCCGTTCACCACTGTGATTGTAGCTGCTCCTCTGCGCGCTCGGATCAATAATCACAGACGTAGCTGGGTCTGGGGGCTTGTGTCGGCGAGCACTGAGATCCCAAGATGGAGGCAGGAACCAAGCAGGACCACGTCCTTTAAAGCTTGTGCCCTGAAGGTCACATGAGATGCTCGGCCATCGCAAAGCAACGCTGCCCACACAAAGGTCACAAATGCTGTACAAAAGGTCACCGAAGCGGCATGTCGTCGCAGGTATAATGAGCATGATGCACCACATACGGCCACGGACGTCACCGTGAAAGACACTGTGCATCTGATCACAGAGACAGAGTTCTTGACCCATGCGTCCCAGGAATGGACTTCCTGTGGAGCTCTGAGAGAGGAGGAGATGCACGTTACCACACGTCCTCACCTCTCCAATGAATTCAGTGTGGAACCACTGTTTTCATAAATTAAAGGCATAATCCGCAAATGTATGCACAATGCTAAGCCTCATGCTAAATGTTGGCCTTCTCAATCATTCAGTGTGAAATGCTGCTCTCTGCTCTCTGTATTGGGATGGTGGGATAGTAGTGCAGTGCACACTATTCTTGATATCATGCAAGTACCAGCATCTGTGCACATACAGTAGATAAAGGGCATATTTAAAGGTGCAGTGTGAGTAAGATTCCGGTCATTTTTGTCACTTCTAAAAATATTACAACACACTGCACGTGATGACAAGTTGGTGCAGTTTGATGGTGCACTGAGGTGTTTGCCCTCTTTTGTCCTAAATATAAGAAAATCCATATTTTCCTGTAGTCAGTGTCGTACTTTGTCATGGGCAATTAGCATATGTAAACAGAAGTTGCTGGTTTTTAGGTTGTTTTTTGAGTTTATTTGCATTACAGTGCATCATCGCCACCTACTGTTGAGTAGGGTTAGGGTTAGGGTTACTTTTTAGTGTGAATAGACGGCACTCTGATGCACATAAGAAATAAAAGCCCCCGGTGTGATTGTTACTTACTGGGGGAACAATCAAAAGCAACAAAACGAGCGTGTCGAAAAGGTCTGTGATTATGGCTTCAAACCTCGATTGGACCGTCCAGCACTCAGGCAGAGATTTGATAAAGACCTTCATCTCGTCTTTTCTTGCCCCCCATCTCAAACCCGATCGACCGCGGCGCAGTTCACCGTCGGAGACGTCAGGCGCGAACACGTGTGAGAGCATTCGTAGAGGGTGTCACCCGGACGAGCCGGCGCACCGGCTTGAATCGACGGATCAGCAACAATGTGCTGTGACACGAGGCGGCGGCAGATTGACTGCTGCTGTAAGCGTCTGAGACAGAGCAGGAACACCTGAGTGAGGCAGAGACTGTGCTCACACACTAACTGCTGTCAATCCTCACTCGACACCCTGACGCACCTCCGGAGGCTGCACTAAGTGACACGGGCAAGCTGTGCAATTTAGTTCCCACCTCACACACACTTCACCACACCACTCTTGGGTCTCGGGCCACACACACACACACACACACACACACACAGGCCACACACACGTATTTGGCGTGATTGACAGTGAGGCAATAAAACTGAAGTCAAGATTGAGATACTCAGTCCAAAAACACAATGTTCTGTTTGGATTCAAAATAAAACCTTTTTTACTTTTATGAGACGCATCGGCCTGCTTTCCTGCAGCAGCGTTTGCAAACACCCACTGAGGTTTTCAGACTTTGGTTATATTATTATTAGATAAGGTGCAGTGTGTAAGATTGCTGTCATTTTTGCAACTTCTAAAAATATTACATAACAATTACATACTGACAGCTTCATGAATTTATAATCACCTTTTTTTAAGTCGACCATAGGTTCTCCTGCATGTTCAGAAGGGCGAGGGTGAGCTGATGGATACAACATGCAACCTCACCTCTAGAGGTCACCGAATCTTACACACTGCACCTTTAATTTATGCAACTTATTTTGGGGGGTTGAACACACAGGTCATGTGATTTATGGGTCAGGATCAAGTGGCAACCTCTAGGGCTGACAGATGAGGCCAACTTTAGAGGTGAATAAAACAGGTTTAAAGTCTGGTACAAACTATTCATTTTTATTCTATTGAGGTTTGAAATTGTGCCTGTAATCAATTAAATTCTTGTTTGGAAAGATTTGTAATATTGGTCATTCAGATTAGTGCGTACAGTGTATGGATAGTTCCTGTTGGGTCTGGTCATTAATGGTAAAATGGTGCCTCACAGGGGTGAGCCTGCTGCAGCTGCTCTCCATAATTTCCCAATATGGATGAATAAAGGTTTATTCTTCTTCTATTCTTCTTGTTAGTGAAGTTTAGCTTTTGCAAAGTCATGTGATGACTACGTCCAATGGGATTTGATTGGTTGTGAGACTTTCAGTGGTGGACAGGGACATTAAACATGTATGTAAATGGCCCCTGTGCTCTGTCTGTACTGTACAGCCCATAATAAGTTATGGTTAAAGGTGGGAGGAACATTCTGTCTCACACTGTCAGGAGCTATTTGACTTTGAGGTCTTTCAATGGACACGTCGTTTCATGTATCACTTTGTCTGGTTATTGCAAAGACTGGAACAGATTATCTTTGGGGAGTTTTCTGTCATATGGTGATGAGGATGATGATGATGATGATGATGATGATGATGATGGCGATGATGCTGTCAGTGGATTTTCCATGGTCAGTCAGTTCTTAGGTCTGTTAGCCAGTTCTAACCACATCCGGCTGTATCACGACAATTGTTGTTCGCTCGCTAAAGTACCAGGTGTGTAAACGTCCAAATCCTCAAGAGGGCGCACTACAGAACTCAGAGACTCTTTTCTATACAAAATCTATCCTGCACACACCGACAATGTCAACATATGAGAACGATTTGGGATAAACTTCTCTTCTTCTTTATCAGACTGTTTAATCTGGCCCATAGGATGATTTTGCAAACGTTTCATTTATTTTCATTTATTAATCGATTTAAATGTTGTTGCAGAGTATTTTCATTAAATTCACAAGTGAAACATTTCAAGTTAGGTCATCAGACTAGTATATAAATAGTTATAGTTAGTCTTACCTCATGATTGACCATTATATATAATGTGAGGATTATTTAAACACTTGATCTCATTTATGAACATTATTTATGTATTAGGAACATCAAATTGATTTTCATAGCCGGTGACCATGAAGATGATATCAGCTCCCATGATTCCACACTGCTAATTAAACTCAGGCTTTGGGGATTGTTGTGATTGACTGAATGCCAGTGGCATTGTTCCTTTAAACAGTGACTGTCACATTAATGCGAGGGGAATTTCTTTGGGCAACTGACGAGTTCACCTGTATGTTTTCAGCTGTGATGCCACTTCATACAGACTTTTATTAGTAGTGTGACAGTGTCCCTGCAAGCAATAGCTGCTGACTCAGCAAGAGTAATTTGGACCACGACATAGTCAAGAGATTTCAAATTTCTGTGAAAATGAGGAAGTGCCTACAGATTGCTGTCTCAGTGTTTGTTTACTCAATCACCACTATCTACATTACATAAGGTGAGATCTGCAGATCCTATTAGAATACCAGCAAGTGTGAAATTACTTGGAAACCAATCCCATACATTTGCCATTGTACACAAACCATCATTTAAAGTGAATCTCTAACTGCAACTTTGTGTAGTATTTTATTTTTAAAAGTAAATGCTCCATCCACATGCCTGATGGTCAGTGTGTGTGTGTGTGTGTGTGTGTGTGTGTGTGTGTGTGTGTGTGTGTGTGTGTGGGTGTGTGGTGGACAATAACTGACATAGAATGAAGGACCCGTTCTTACCAGGTCTATGTATTTACTGTCGGTTCAGGCGCAGGCAGCCTATTATCCTCACTTTCAGCAAACTGTTATTTTCTTTCACTGCTCTCAAAGGACACAAAGGCACAATCAAGGCAGGAAAGCAGATAGTGAGGAGCTGTGACTGTGTGTGTGTGTGTGTGGGAGGGGGGGGGGGTGAACAGCCATGTGATGGATAGTTAGTGCTCGCTGCTCAATACTCAACTCTTATCTGCTGGAGTGTTTAAGAATTCATTAATGAACCCTGTTATTTTGATTTAGGAGGCATACTGTCATTAGTACGTCACTTAAAGGTGCAGTGTGTAAGATTTGGTGACATCTAGAGGTGAGGTTGCATGTTGTATCCATCACCTCACCCTTAAGCTCAACAAATCAATGTCTCCACAAGAGGGGACACTGAGTAGGGCACACGAGGAGCCAGGGAGAGGGGACTCAGGGTTGGATATATGAGACAAATGACATCATTTTGTTCTTGCAGCCCTGGGAGCAAGAACAAAGTTCTCTGTTCTTGAAGAGTATGTATTGACCTCTACTCTTCCGAACACGCAGGAGAACCACTGGTAGACTTCAGTTGTCATCAAAACTCAAAAAATGTTTCGTGTGTCCAATCTAGGCTGCTGTGAAACATGGCGGCCCCCGCAGAGAGGACCGCTCCTCATGTAAATACACATTAATGGGCTCATTTAAAGGTGCACTGTATCTATCTGTCAAAATAGGGCTACAAAACAATTACATGCTGACTTGTTTACCCATATAGCATCATCTTGATATATGAGTTGCATTTTACATCACGCTAAAATGAGACCTTTAATATGGTATATTTACATCAGGAGTGGGCCCTCCCTATGGGGGCCACCATGTTTTTACAATAACCCAGAGTGACTGCACTGAACATCTTTTGAGCTTTAGTGAGATCCGAGGGCTACCGTATGTTCTCCTGCAGGCTGGAAAGGGAAGGGTGAGGTGATGGATCTAACACCAATGGATGTCACCAAATCTTACACTCTGTACCTTTAATTTTAGGCAGAGGCGTTTCAGTAGTAAATCGCGGCATGTAATATTTAAATCAGTCCTCCTCAATCTTCCTAAGACATGCTGTTCCTTCAAGTGGGCGGTTTAATTCCCAGAAAATCTAAACAGCACGAGCTGATTATAAAATGTGGTACGTGGGATTTTCTAACTGTAGCACATTTTTTTATGAGAGGGAGGTTACTTTTCATATTTTTAAAGAGGCCTGTGATATTTATGGAAATTTATTTTGAAACCGGCGCTTGTGAATACACGACCCCTAACTAAGGATTGCTCGGAAAGTCCAGTTACTTTAAAATCGTAACCATATTAGAGGAATATGGAGCGATGTTAGAGCATACGGATGTTTCTCGAGTGCAAACACACACACATGCACACATTTCCAGGTCTGTGTCTCAATGGACACACTCATCCTGTGCTTGTTGTGTAGGAGGCCGCTGATTCCTTGGCAGTCCGCGACGTGCAGGTGTGAGAATTCACAGTAATGAGTCAACACTCTGGAGCTCCTGTGAAACACAACATACATGGCAGCACAAGAGAAGATGTCTACTGTGTTCACTTTGAAGTGTGTGTGTGTGTGTGTGGGGGGGGGCTCACATACAGTGGCTTTGATGCTGGCACCCTTAAAAAGCATGCAGTTACCTTCCAGCACCATGACGGAGCCTGATTATAGAGAGCCGCCCCCAGAATATAAGGGAAAGAAACTCTTTTGGCTGTCGGATAACTTCCCTCTTCCCTCGCGTCTTGATTTGCTGGAGGCGCATCTACACAGGAAGTGACATCAACCTGTGCCTCGCTGTGATTGGTCACTTCAGGTGACTGTGGGGGGGAGGAGGGAGGGAGCTGATGCTTCCAGACATGCCAAGAAAATTTGATCAGGACATAAATGACATGTTTACTCGGGTATTTATAGCATCGATTTGATTGGAGCACGGGAAACAAGGCTACGTTCACGGTCCAATTACATTTGAGGATGTAACTGGCGGCTGCAGGTGTGCCAGCACCACCTTTACAAATCCGATTTACACCCGTCTGCTCATGCAATTAATCAAAGGTGACCTTGGTAAGAAAGCAGGTGACTGAGATGTTTCTAGATCAATGAGCAGCTTTCTATTCAATGGAGGGATTGATGAATAAATACAATCATTTGAAATGTATGTTTTATATATAGAGAGCTTTATTATCATATTTATGATTATAAGCTTATTACATTACAAACGAATTCTCACCGAGGGCCACGTCAGCATCATGGTTGCTCTCAAGGGGCCGGTTTTAACTGTGGGACTGAGTGTGATTGCTGCCTAACATATTGCACAATAACTGTCCTGATGTTTCATTATTATTTTTGATCTATTAGATATATCTGTTATTTATTTGAGATGAAGAGAATGAGAAAGAAAGGAGAGGAAAAAGGGAAGGAAGGGAGAGAGGGCAGGATGGGAGGGAATGCTCGCTATAGAACTCAAACTCATGGCCCACGGGCCAAATGAGGCCCGCGAGATCATTTCATGTGGCCCATGAGAGCTTAAAGGCAAATGACTGTCTAAAAATAAAAGCATACGTTGCCCATGAACTCTAGTTAATTACACACGCCACCTTTTATGTGTAGCAATATTTTCAGTGTGTTTACATTTTCACATGTATGGAAACGCATGAACAATATTTGTAACTTAAATGGCTAATAGATTAATAAATAATCAAAAATGAGAGCAGTAAGTAGCAATCACATTTAGTCCCACAATTAAAACCAGCCCCATCAGAGAGCAACCATCATGCTGATGTGGCCCTGGGTGAAAATGAGTTTGACAGCCCTGATATAGATTGAAGCCTCACAGGTCAGTCTTGCACACGTGTGTGCTGAGCCATTCTGACTGACCATGCGACGTACGTTTCAAACAGCAGGAGTCCACCAGAGGTCACTGTCGCTTACATCTTTCCTGTTAGAGTTGCACCTGTGACCGGCCGAGCCTGACCGGTCATGTATGTCACACCTCCGATGGGACTGCAGTGCAATGTGAGCTGTGGATAGCTGAGCTCTGTGTGTGTGATAAGGAAATGGACTGCCACTCTCTGATCCATCCCAGTGGATCCACTATCAGTGAGGGACTCAGGGACACATGCCTCCCGTTTCTCCGCGGTCTGAATCCTGGCACCATGCAGTTGCAGCTCTGAGGGGGCAATGTTTCTCCTGCTTGGGTGGATACGAACACACAAACACACAGACACACACACACACACACACAGACAGGCACAGAGACACAGGCAGGCCTGCACAAGGTCACTGTGCCACATTTCTCATTTCATTTTATTTTGTGTTGGTGCAGCAGCAGCAGCAGAAGTTCGTAGATTTACCGTGGGTGTGAACGATGAGGCAGCTGAAGATAAAGAAAACCTGCTCATAAAGTGAAAAGGGAAATGCATTTAGCTGATTTAAAGGTGCAGTGTGCACGGTTTTGGTCAATTTCTTGCCACTTCATCTGTAAAAATAGAATTACAAATTAATTATAGGTGTATAGACATTTTTACAAATGTATAATCACCCCGATGTATGACCTGCGTTTTACATGACCCTGAAATGAGCTTTAATGTATATCTACATGAGGAGCTGGTCCTCTGCACGGGTCCAGCCAGGTTTTTACAGTAGCCCACAGTGGACGTATTGAACATCTCAACAAATGGGAGAGGGTGAGGTGATGGATACAACATGAAACTTTACCACTAGATGTCATGAGTCTTACACACTGCACCTTTAATGACAATTTATCAACAATTCTCCTTCTCAATCTGTTGTATTTGAAAAGATGTCAGTGTTTGAGACAAACAAGAATGAGACTATTTGTTTCTTAGAATATTATTGTCTTATTTCTTGGGCGATTAATCATCTCCTTACACCAGATACATCATCGCATATTAAATCCAAATAGTTATCAACTTCAAGGTTAAAGGTGTAGTGTGTAAGATTTGGTGACTTCTACCGGTGAAGTTGCTGATTGTATCTATTACCTCACCCCTCCCATTGGAGCAGGCAGGAGAACCTATGGAAGCCCTCTGTTGTCATTAAAGCTCAAAAGATGTTTAGCACGTCCACTCTGGGATATTATAAAAACACGGGGCCCCCGTATAGGGAGACCTATGAATATATGACGAATGAAAAGTGCCCGTACGAACATTTCCACAAAAACTGACTGATGTGAGGAAACGTCCTGTGACGGGAAATGTTCGTGCTTGACGTACTTTGCGTACCTACCGCAAACTTCTGTCTGTCTGTGACAACGCACCGGAACGTTTGGAGAAAATATTACAAACTCCAACCACGTGACATGCCTGAATTACTTCATCAAAATATATTTCTAATAGCACGAATACGACATTAATGATTACACACTGTGTCACCTCCTGACTCCCTGTAAGAATCCTTGATAGTTTGTATAAAGTCTGGATTATTGAGAAGAATAAAAACAAAAAGTGTCATGTGACACTGTGGTGTGACCACACACAGAGTCCACATCCACCTGACGTGGATTAGAAACAGTGGACCCAGAGAATTCAAGACAAATATTCAAATATATGTTTACACATGCACACAAACTGTGGACTTAAACAGACAGTGATCGTTCCGTGGAGTTTTCTGTGGAGATGCTCCAGCCACTTGTTGAGACTTTAATACCTAAATAAAAAATAAGAGTCTAACGTTTAAATAAACCCATCAGAAATGTATATTCATATAGAATGATAACGAAATAACAGCAACATGTTCTCAGAGTGATGATTAAATACCTTATGAGTTGCTCCATCTGCCCCCGCGTTCATGCCGCCTTCCCCTCCACACACACACACACACACACACACACACACACACACACACACACACACACACACACACACTGTGGGTTGCCTCAGCATCTCCGCTCCACACATCATCACATCATCCTCTATTTTAACTTAACAAGCATCTACTGTTTATCCCGTCTGTGTATCAAAGTCGTCCGTCTGTGCGTAATGGATCACTGGAGGACCTTGGTGTTGTGATGCCCATTGTCCATGTCAGTGTTTAGAATGGCCTACAGCGGCCTACAGAAAGGTGTCTGTAGGCCGCTGCGGTCTCCCAAAAAAGAAAATCAGACAAATTATCACTCAACCATTGACGTCACAGTAATAATTCAGAGGAACACATTTTAACAAAATGGCCCACATCCAACCAAAGTGGAGATGTTATATCCTTATTTCTGCAGCCACATCATTGTGTGTTTCTGCAGCATTCTAGCTCGAAATGCAAAATCTCAGTCAATTACGATAGTGAAGACATCCCCGATAATTAGGCTGAATAAGGACAAGGTGCGGGTAATTACCTGTGGTCCATAAAATGATACATGGACACAGTTCTCTCACATACTGATGACACATGGCTGCGCTGGCACTGCTCGCAGAGATCGCCTAATGTCGGCTCCGGTGGGAGCGTGTCCCCCGGGATCAGGCGGATTTACAGGCCCACGAGGATGAATGGCTCATCAGCCGGTTCAGGTTGCCGCGGGCCATTCTGCTGCAATAGTGCGAAGAGCTCGGCCCGGCGCTGGAGCCAGCGACAGCCCGGAACCGAGCTCTCCTTGTCCCCACACTGGGGTTCCTCGCAACGGGAGCCTATCAGAGGGAGCTGGCGGACAGATCCGGGTTCACCCGGTCTTCCCTGAGCCGTGTGATGCCAGCTGTGTGGGATGGCATGGTACATAGTTGGTTTCCTAATGTAATGTAATTGGTGCCACTGACTGTACTCATGTTGCGATACGGGCTAATCTGTGGATAAATATGCCGACGTGAACCGTAAGCATTTCCGTTCACTCACCGTGCAACTCATTTCAGATGCAAAGACTTGTATCAGAAATGTGGTTGCATGTGAGAAACAGCTGTGTGGGGGATTGACTGCGATCCGGAGCAGTAAGGGATGGTTGGCTGCTTGGTAAGATCAGTCTTGTGATTTATAATATTATTCTGGGGCCAATCCAATATCTCCATGTCCTTATTGTAATTTGAGTCAGAGTGTTTGATCTTGGACTGTCTGTTTGATTCTGGGTGACTGGGGAGATGCACTAATACCATGGCTCCTCACCCCACTGCCCAACCCACTGACCGAGCACGAGTGGCGTTACGATGGTGCCCAGGCCCGCGCTTGGTCAGTGGTGGGGCGGGCAGTAGGGCAGCCAAAAAGCCGCTGGAGGTGCATGGACAGCAACGGTGGCGTGCTGCTGTACATCCCTCGGAAGGTGTGCCGCATTGTGCTGGCCTGCTGCGCGCTGCGCAATGTGCCACACACACCTGCCGTGCCTTTGCCCCAGGAGCCAGACCCGGGCCCACCCCAGAGTGTGGACCATGCCATCGGTGTTAAAGTTCTTCTTCTTCATTTTGTTCTCTTGACAGTTCGCTTGTGGTCCACTTATGTTCATTTGTATATGCAAATATGGGAGGATCACTGGGGTGGGGGAGGGCGACCGTGCAGGTGCAATTGATTTCCTGACAATGAGTGTGTGAAACTGCGTGAAACTGTGCGTGAAACTGCGTACGAACAGAATCTGGAGTGGAGTTGTTTGTGCGCAAGGTTTACGACATCCGCTCCGTACTTTCTTTATACATGAGGCGTCAGGGCTCTCCCCAGAAATCTGGAGTAAAATGGCACTAGCTGTGCAGTGTTTCCCGGGGGGGGGGGGGGGGGGGGGGGGGGTGACTTGGGGGGGGGGGGGGCAGTAGAAGTGAACTATTACTTTCTGAGGCGCACTCTCAGTCCGCTGGTAGGAGAGTGTTCACGTAAACGAGCACGCTCTGGTCAGTGTGTGAGTGTGAGAGTGTGTGTGTGTGTGTGTGTGTGTGTGTGCGTGTGTGCACAAAATGGATCCGCTGTGTAGAGAGCGGAGGACAAATAGAAGAAAAGGCATTGAGGAAAATGACGTATGGTTCAATGGTACGAAGGTACAATGGCACTAAGATTGTAGTATGATAGCGCAGAGCCATTGTTCCATTCTTTAGCGAAAGCCCTGGACACCCACTCCTGGTGTAAATTGACATTAAAGGGCTGATTGTGTGGTATGTAATTTAAAAAGCAATTCATATATTGCATGATTATACATTTGTAAAAGTGTCCATAGAATTGTTTTGTTTCTATTTCTTTTGATGGAGAACTGTCCGAAAATTGACCGAAATCTTCCACACAACACCTTTAAATGTTTAAACATTGACGTTCAAACCAATTTAAAACAAAACCCTAAAATGATTGTACATATAAAACATAACCACCAACATAATATTGAGTAGTGAGGACTCTACACCCATTAGGAAGCCGATGGTTTATAGCGATACCTGTGGCAGTGAAGAGAAATGCAGTCACAATCCTGCCATTCCCTCACAGACGTGCCAGCATTCATGTGCGACTTGTAATCACAACAATAATGTCAGCTGATAGGTGCCCACCCTCCCGTCCGTACCCACTGGGCTGTAAAGCGATAGTTGCCATGACAACCTGGGTCCAGCATGAGCCAGTGTGCACGCAAGAGACAGAGTGGTCCGGTCGTTTTGTTGCAGACACCATTTCTGAACTATTACAAGTTGTAGCTGCTGCATCAGCACGAGTTACAGCCAGAGACGCTTCAACACGCTGAGTCACAGGCCGACGTTGTTTTCCCAGGAAAGTGCAGCAACAGTCACTTCACATAATAACTGAGCAAATGCCAACTGGCAACCAAGTAAGCTAGAGAATGTCTCAGCTTTTGAAACTGCAATTTCGGACATTTGTATTTCACATGATTTACAGGTGCAGTCTGTAAGATTTGGTGACATCTAGAGGTGAAGTTGCAGGTTGTATCCATCACCTCACTCCTCTGAACACGCAGGAGAACCTATGGTAGACTTTGAGTTGTCATTAAAAACTCAAAAGATGTTTAGTATGTCTGCTCTGGGCTACTGTAAAAATATGGCGGCCCCAGTTGAGAGGACCCGCTCCTTATGTAAATACGTATATATTCATGGACTCATTTAAGGGAAATGGGGGGAATAATACATTTAAGTGATTATAAATTCATGAAAGTGTCAGTGTGTTATTATTAAGTAATATTTTTAGAAGTGACAAAAATGAGCGAAATCTTACACACTGCATCTTTAAAACAAAAAGGTTACATATCGCACCTTGAATATGATTTGAAGGAAATGTGTATCTATCCTTATGAATATTTCATGGTGTCATCTTGCATCTTTTGGGAGGATTTTAAAAAAGCTGTTTAAAGAAGGAATGAATTTAACTTGTGGCTGTAAAAGAAGAATTAAAGGTGCAGTGACCCGGGACGACACCATGAAATATTCATAAGGATACATGCATGTTTCCTTCAAATCATATTCAAGGTGCGATATGTAACTTTTTTGTTTTAAAGGTGCAGTGTGTACAGTTTCATTCATTTTTGTAAAATATTACAAAACAATTAAACACAGACATTTTCATGAATTCATATGCACCTAAATGTATTACTTTTTCCCCCATCACCATTGAATGGGCCTATTAAAGTATATTTACATAAGGAGTGGGCCCTATCTACGGGGGCATTCATGTTTGTACAGTAGCCCAGAGTGGACATACTAAATTAATGTTAAATGACAACTGAGGCCTACCATAGGTTCTCCTGCATGCTTGGGAGGGTGAGGTGATGGATTCAACTTGTAACTTCACCACTAGATGTCACCAAATCTTACACACTGCATCTTTAAGCATCACTGGGAACATATGGAAACAATACCTTCTCAGGCTTTATATGTCATTGACATACAATTATACAAATTCAGACAGTAAGGAAAAGCGTAAATCACACCATAACCATTGTGTCATTGCAATTTCCCAAAATAAGGAGTTACCGTACATGATGTACAGTATTGTATCATGCACTGCCGAGCAAACAGTGGTAATGAGGGAATTTCATTTTTTAATTTGAGATCAAACAAGACCAACTATGTGACTCTATAAAACCCTGCAGCAGGGATTAGTAGCCGTTTGTTTGTATAAATATATTGGAGACAATTATCTTTATCACTTGCCGGTAACCATATGAGTCTATTTGCTGCACAGTCAAACAAAGGTCCTCCCCCTTATCATCTGGTGTTTACAAACGGGAGTGTGAGACACACTGCAAGATAGTAAAAAAAAAAAAAATACAACAACATTGTGCTTCAGATCTCTGTTCCCATGTTTAATCAAAGCTTAAGCCCACTTAATTACTGGGGCAGATTAAAAATAGCAAAGTGAGAGTGTGCGTTCCCCCGTCAACCCCCACAGCCTGTCAGAGCTGGAGCCCTGTGGGCAGCACATGCGATGGAGACTCATCTGCTCTACTCTCCCTTTTCACTTTGATGATTTTTTACTACATCACACGTAAATGTTTCACCCCCGTCCTCAGATCGCTAACATACATCAGGTGGCGGTGAAAGAGAGAGAGAGAGAGACAGAGAGAGAGAGAGAGAGAGAGAGAGCAGCTAGGCGCTACATGTGATGCTCACTCGCTCGGTGAGAGTCACGCCTGCTGACACGGCTGCACGGACGCCGGGGCGTCTGCAGGGACACGCAGAAAGTTCAGTGCGGGGCTGCCCACTGTTTGGTCGGCGCACACAACTGTCAGCATGCTGCTGGCTGAGCCCGGTTTTCTGCTTTTCCTTCAGGGAGTCTCAAACCCTTTACATGTCACCTCACCACACCAGATCACAAACACACTTCTGCACGGCCACTCGTCCCAGTCTGAATCGGTTTTGTACTTTGCGGCGGAATCAGGAGGTGAATTATGTAAATGTGCTCTGAGAGAGATGCTCATTATGAGCATGAGAGGAATAATTAGAAAAGTCCTTATGCTCTAATTGGGAAGTGTCCCACCAAATCAGATGACAGACGGTAACACACAGTAACTGGCCAAGTGTGACGCCGACCCAAACACACAGATCATGCCTGGAATATTATTTGATGATATGTTAGAGATATTTCAACAGCTTTGGAGATGTGCACTAGCCCAGATCTGACAAACACACATATATGTGTGGCCGTAAATGTAATCAAATGTGGGGAGACACATATGTTTCTACAGATGTATATATATTTTATGGTCCGATAGTAATGTCTTATTCCTGTTGAGTTTTAATGACTGAATGCTTCCATAGCTTCTTGCAAAACTTGCAGTTCATAGGGTGGCCACTAGAGGCCAGCTCCAAGAGCGAGTCAATCCCCATGGACTCCCATGTTAAAATGGTCAACTTCAGAGGTGAATGAAACATATTTAAAGCCTGGTACAAGCTAGAGTTTTGGTCTCAATCAGTCACATGTGTTACCATGACAACTGTACGGAGTTGAATCTTTTTCTAACTCGCTTGTTTTTATTTCGTTGATGTTTGAAATTGTGCATAATTAAGGGCGTGGCCTCTTGACTGACACCTGGACCGACCTCGCACGTGGTGTGACAGCACCATGGGGGCACCCCCAGCTCTCTTTGCCCATTTTTTGGATGAACCTCAAAGCAAGATGGTGGCGGGTGACTCGCCCACAATTTGCTTCAAAACATCACATCACGGACGCTACCTCCATCTTTTTATAAAGTCTACGGTTGCGATATGCAACTTCACCAGTAGATGTTCCTTAATCCTACACCAGGGCCGTCAGACTCAGTTTAGTTTCAGGGGACACACACGGATCAATCGGATCGCTAGTGGGCGGGGCCAGTAAAATTATAGCATAGTTACCAATATACAACGGAAACTGCCTGAAAGTGTTGTGTGATGAGAAATGGCCATTAACGTCCTCTCGTCTGGTGGGGTGGATTGGACCCTCTGTACTCACTGTATCCTTAAAGTCAAATTTGTTCTCGTCAAATCAACATTTACAGCTGACTTCTCCTGACAGTGAGTCATCTGCTTTGAACATCTGCAGCGTTTGCAGCCTCTGACCACGGGACACGACGCAGCGCAGATGTCGGCCTCTGCATCGTCCTTGCGCCTCTGCACGACGGCTTCCATCATGAAAGCGAGGAGACAGCTGTCTCCCACACTGAATAAAAGATTTAGCTCCGAGCAGACGGAGAATAAAGGCGTCTTTTTTTGGGTCACCATCGTCAGACGCATCTCCAGAGACCCCCCCTCCTCAACGGCCTTGGTGTTAATTCTACAGCCATGAATGTTTCAGATGCTTCCAGCAGGCCTGAAGGTGCATCTTTGTTCGTTGTTATAGACCCATCAATCCAGTGGGTTCAGTGGGGAGATGGATTTTGAACAACAAACTCTGCACGTCAGGCGTTTGATGATGAGGATTGCAGCTGGGAGACCTGTGTGGATTGTTTTTTATTTCCTCTCTCCAGAACTCCATCGCTCAGCCATCTTTTGCCGCTGTTCTATTGTTCTGCCTGACTTGACTCGATACTAGTTCAGATTCCAAAACAATTGAGTGCCACCCAAGGGGCAACCTCCAGCGCAGACGGATGAAGCTCAATAGGAAGTGAAAAAACTTGCAGTTCATAGGGTAACCACTAGATGCAGAGGCAAATCCCCATAGACTCCCATGTTAAAATGGTCAACTTTAGAGGTGAATGAAACATATTTAAATTATGATTTTTTTTTATCATATCGACGTTTGAAATGACACATTAAGGGCGTGGTCTCTTGAGTGACACCCAAGCCGATCTGTTACGTACCACGGATGAGGTGACGGCACCACTAGCCAACCCACAGCTCTGTGTGTGCTCCGCCTCATTTCCCGTTTTTGAATGAACCAGGAACCAGGAGGAGTTAGGATTCGGCAAGATGGTAACGAGGGACACTATGTCCATCTTTACATACAGTCTATGGTACCACCTCAATGTGGGCGGGGCCATCATAGAAGGTTGTACTGGAACTCCAGTGCTGTCGTATGTTGACACTGGCTATGATGCCAACATTTGGCTGAAAGATTTCGCTGCACACTGTCGGTCTGGGCGCTGGACCTTGCCTCTCAGCGGTGGGATGTTACAAGCAGTGGATGCAGAAGTTCAGGATGTTTTGAGGACACCCTGAGCTTCATTTGCGATAAAATGACCGCTGCTACTTTGCTTTGAATATGGCAGTTGGGATTCTTGTGAATGAGTCACTCTCAATGACTCATCCTTTGTCGCCTCGCCCTGGCCAATCAGTGGCTTGCTCATTTCTCACTTCTCATTTTTAATAAATATCACTAATTCCCAATGTCATACAAAGTCATACATTATCCCTGTTCATCAATCAATCAATCAAAGTTTATCTATATAGCCCGCATTTACAAATTACAGTTTGTCTCACAGGGCTTCACAGGGTGGGTAACATCCTCTGTCCTTAGACCCTCAGCGAGGGTAAGGAAAAACTACCGGGGGAAAAAACCCTTCTTCAAGGGAAAAAAGAAAAGGTAGAAACCTTACGGAAAGTCACAAGTGAGGGATCCACTCCCAGGACGGACAGACATGCAATAGATGTCACGTAGAGTGTTCGGTAACAATACACATATTTTTCAAATGTGAATGACTAAATGTGTATATCCATCTTCGTTTTGGTTTGTTCAATCTCCGGGTTCGTCACAGCTCGCTCGTACGTTCAGGACCCACCGCCAGATCATTTGTGGCTTGAGACTTGGGATGCCGGTGTCCTCGTCACCATCTCGGTTTAGTCTCGTTCCCCAACAGCAAACAAAGCTGGGAAAACAGTCGAAAATTGTTTGAGATAATGCATGTGGTTTCCTGAGTTAAATGTAGGGAAATGTAGTGGAATGTAGTAGGGGGAACATAGGGTTTGTGGTAGGGGTGAGAATTCGAGGAAGGGTGCTCAATCTATGTGCTCATTCCAAGTGCATGATGGGAAATTCCCCCCATCAGTCTGGGCCTAT
>JAFBJT010108353.1:93438-110758 GCA_016785325.1 Chascanopsetta lugubris
AACCCGGAAAAAAAAAGAAAAAGTAGAAACCTTAGGGAGAGTCACAGGTGAGTGACCCACTCTCAACGGACAGACGTGCAATAGATGTTACATAGAATGTTCAATAACAATGCATACATTATAAATGTAAATGATTAAATGTTTAAGTCCATCTTGGTTTAAGTCCATTTTGATCTCATCATGGTTCACGGGTTCATCATGACTCGTCTAGATCTTAAACGGTCTGCACTTCACTGCCAGATACCCAGCCAGGTCTCAGTGAAGATTGCCACACAGCTCTCAATCCAACATGAGATGATCCTCAGTCAAATCTCCTCCAGTTTATTGGCGAGTGACCTGGCGTTTGAGAGGAGGAGACTGGGCAGCGCCGTTCTGTGTGGGTTAGCCTGTAGCCCAGAGCACAGCCCACTCCACCTGCTTTTTTTTATGTTGTCTCCTTCGTCTCCTGGGCCACAGAGGGGGGATGGTGAAAGCCCCTGTGGTCCGCTGCAGCTCGGGTGGAATAAAATCCAACTTTGGGGGTGCATTAAGTCCAGAGTTTATCCCCAACTCCCACAGCTCAGCCCTTCCGTACTCGATTAAGGCTTCGAGTCACTGAATTGAGGTTGAAAACACTAACAAAAACAACCATATATAGCCGAGAGCCGAGAGCCGCAGTCTGCATCTGTGCAGCCATCTTGTCATGTACTATCTAACTCCACATCTAAGTCTAACTAATCTACTATATCTAACTGATGCCTATATTAGACAGCATTTGGGATGTATATGCTGAAACACCGGCTCAGTTCAGCGGCTTCCATTCATTTATTTAGGACAGTGGAGGATGATCATAGTTTCATAAAGTACACGGGTTACTCTGTCCGCTGCTGTTTCATCAGATTCATTATCATTATCAATATTATTATATCATGCTCGCTTCTTAAACATGGCAGTTTCAGAGGTTGTTGGTCACAGTAACCACGTCCCCTACCCTCCAATGTATCGGTCCAGCTTTGAGTTATAGTGAGGACAAGTGCCAGAGGATGTGGCCGACTACTGATCAAAAGTAGGCTACCACATCTACTACACCCCTCCACCCTACCACTGCTAAAGGCTATTACCATGCATGTTAGCTGAGCCCAATGTCTATTACAACAGATTTTTATTATAATTCCATGAGATTATGGTACAGGGAAGCTTCTGAGTAATTCTAGAGTCATACATTTGGATTCTACAAAGTCGAAAATGTATGTTTTGACACCATAATCATTCAAATGGGTCATGTATGTGATTTTTCGGAATTGTAAGTGGCCGCCATCTTGGATTTTCACATGGCTAATGGGCTTAATCAAAAGAGTGACCCCCAAGGAGCATCCGTGCCAATTTTGGTGCTTGTATCCAGAACTGAACAATTCCCCTAGAAATATCCCGTTATCTCTGCTGCGCTATAGTCAATCTACGTAGTCAGTCAGAGAGGTCACTATCGGCTCTGCTGCTTCCTGCTCATGTTTTAGAGGGAAACTTTAGCCTTGTTTACGTGCCCAATGTGGAGGAACTCTGTCAAACAGAAATAAAACTGACTTCAGCTAGTTCATATTTCTACCTTAGAACTACGTCGTAATTCTGCTCAGAACAGATTGATTACATTGCAGGTACACCTCCAAACCACAAGTAGGCTAAACACGGAACTACAGAACAGACCCGCTTTAATGTATAGAACTGTAACTGTGGTTAAACTGGAACCTGGGTCAGTCTGAACTGGATCAATGGATTAACAGAGTTCAAATCCTGGATCTGAGTGGCCGCCTTCAGGTCCAGAGGTTTTTCTGCTCTCAGCACCATGCTCTGCTTACTTCATTAACAAGGAGGCACTCACGCTACTCTGAGGTCTGTGCTATTCTGTGTGTGTGTATGTGTGAATGTGTTTCCCGTCTGGTGCAGCCCTCATGTTGTCCATGACAGCGTGTTCTCTCTCTGCCTCCAGCTTGCTTGCATTGCCTCATGTCCATCACTTGGTCTGTGTGTGCACCCTCACCTGCACATGTGTGTGTGTCCCTGCCCGCCTGGCTAACGAGGGTCCCTGGTCCATATGTGACTTCCTCATTAACAGGCCCACATGACAGGGACAGAGGCTCTGGCTGCTGGCCCAGAGTTGGACTGACACCACCGGACCCCCACACGCTGGTGGGACCACATGTCCGTTTGTGTGTGTGTGTATGTGTGTGTGTGTGTGTGTGTTGGCCACAGATGCCCTAAACATGTGGCCCCCCCACTTTCAGTGAGGACCTCTAATTACAGGCTCCCTCCGTCCCAGTGTCCAGCCTCCTCTCTGACTCCGTCCCTCTGAAGTGATAATGGCATCAGCGCCTGGTAATTGGCAAGTGAGAGATTGATGGTAATTGATAGGATGGGTTCGATGTTGTGCTGCTCGCTTAGAAAAGGAGATTCAGCTGGCGAGGACACGGGGGAGACGCCTGGAAACAAAACCACAGGTAGAGTTTCTCCTGGCAGCGAGTACGAGGGCCGGTGCCACATGAGGTGATGATTGACAGGCTGTCAGGCGCCAGGACCACACTCCGCTACTTCCAGTCAACTCCACAAACACTACATCGCCGCCCGCCGTACCTGGCACAATTAGATAACAAGTGAGGCTGTTTGTGGCAACGCTGCCACATTTGCTAAGAATCACCGGTGAGAACAAAAAATGTCGGAGACGCTGTGTGTGTGTGTGTGTGTGTGTGTGTGTGTGTGTGTGTGTGTGTGTGTGTGTGTGTGTGTTGTGTGTGTGTTTGTACTGGGAGGACACACAAACATGAACTTACATGACTCACACGACTCGCTGCCAAACACACAGTCAACACTGCATTAGTGAAACCCCTGACAGTACAAAATAACAGCTTTATATCTGTTTAAAGGAATAGTATGTAGTTCTTTTTTTTTTACTTTAAAATATTCAGAATTTTGTTTGCAGCTTTTGTTTGTTTTCTGAATTCACACTAAAGGTCTACTAAACTCACCTGTAATTGCATTGTTGTACCTCTTGGGTGAATCATGAGTCCATTCAGCACCAGGTCTGCCTTTCAACTCTCACCCAGGAAACATGTCAACAACACGTCTCCAATGTGTGGAGACTAAGAACACGCTCACTGTGGCGTGGCTCTGTGCCGT
Source organism: Chascanopsetta lugubris (assembly GCA_016785325.1). NCBI lineage: Eukaryota > Metazoa > Chordata > Actinopteri > Pleuronectiformes > Bothidae > Chascanopsetta > Chascanopsetta lugubris. The sequence goes on from JAFBJT010108353.1 coordinate 96,586, forward strand.
GTGGCAAGGTATTAATCCGTGTCCTGGATGTGTCGGACAACTACCAGCTGCTGACCTCGGCTCTGAGCTCTGACAGGTCGAGTACCCGTGTACAACCCTCCAGAGGGCGCCAATTTTAGGCGCATATATGCCCAAAAATCATGCGGCCCGCCTAGCAATATTTTGTAAGGCGCACCCTGTGCTCCCGGTAGGCTTGCATGCGTGCGTCTAAATAAGTACGGTATACCGGAACTCAATAAGTACTGCGGTACTAAAGTATTCAAAATGATACTCTATTGTGTTCGGAAAGGTACTGATATTCTTTACTCTCTAACGAGGATACGCGGGGCCCCACACTGCTACATTTCAACCAGCGCTTGCTGGGGGGTGGTAGAGAGAGAGAAATGGAGCGAGAGAGAGGGGAGCGACCTTTTTCCATTTTGCAAAAATATTTCAAAACCTCCCAAAGTGTTCTTAGTGTATCAGCTTATTGAAATATGTTTTTGCAGCCTGTGACTGGTCCCCAAATTACCTTTGTTTTTCTTTTCTGGTGTATTTTTTATAAATATGCAGACATATTTATATACCATATATATCCTAGATCTTTTATTTATTTTTCAACTGCAGCAGTGTGGTTCATTGGCTCAGAGAGTGAGTCCCTCCAGGGCTTCGACACAGTCTGAAGCAACTGACCCCCAGCTGAGAAGTCCACTATATATGGATGGAAATATAGGTATGATAAATACATATATAGTTGAGAATGCTCACAAAATATGATGTCCCCTCAAGGCAAGAATAACAATAATGACATTTTTTGTAACAAAAAGCACTGTCATATACATGGGTACCTGAATGATCTAGGGGTGAAAGGGACACACACCAACAAAAACTACAAAATGTCGCATACATACGCTTCAGAGATGAAAGAGCAATTGTTTTATTTACCAAAATTCAATTCTTACCAGTGAACAAGAAGAGAAAGAACTTGTGACGGAAAACAGAAGAAAAAGAGGTTACTAATGAACTAAATCTGATGGTGTTGCGTCAAGACAGGATGTTGATGGTTTAAGCTGCTGAGCTGTCTCCTCTATAGTTCTTTGGTCAGCTGTATCAAAGTTGCACTTACTGGTTGAGTTATTTCTGTGTGGTCTAAGGGATTCAAACATTTTATTGTTTAGCTTAACTTTGTTAATATTCAATCTTATAGATTGGATTTTGTAATTGAAAATTCATGGCATTTTTCTGTGGAAAGGAGTTCTCGAGCTATCTGTTTAAGGGCAGTTGTGAGCTTATCAACCATAGCAAACAGAGCCCAAGTGTTGTTGATGTTCTTGTTGATAATATCAGAGAAGTGTCGTTGTCTAGCCTTGAGTAACACATAGTTACAATTACATCCCTGTATCTTGAATCAGTGTGCTCTTACTTTTTACATCGGCTGATGATGCAGAACAGATGGTTCAATGATACATGTGCAGCTCGGCCAGTGAACTTCATTGAAAAAAGTCCCAAACATTTCTTGGGAACGCTTTTTAAGGCATACATTTTCTGCCTTAATAAAGCAAGGGTGCAGCTGCTGAGCTTCAACATATTCTATTTTGTGCATCAGACACCAGCACAGCAGCCCCTCCCAAGGACAAGAGGCGAGACAATTCAGAACAAGAGATAAGAAGAGAAGAGCTGCTGTTGCCTGAAGCAAGGACTGACCATGGTCAATGGAACCAGGAAGAGGCTTTAACGTCATCATCCTGTCTCCACAGAGTCTCCCCCAGCTCCAACAGGAGATCCTCAACTTTCACCCCTGCAGTTTCCACCCAACCTCTCATCCAGTCTGGACTCCTCGTTCAGTCTGGACTCCCCATTGAGTCTGAACTCCCCACTCCTGGAGAGAGCATTTGTGAGTTGGCTGTTTTTGTGTGGGACACTTAGTAGTACTGTGTGCACTGTATATACTGGTTGGTATAAGGGGTCTGGTGCAGTTAGCCAATTGTGTAAATGTAAGGAAGAGAGCATTAGAGAGGCTCTTAAGGCTATGTTGATTGAGAGAGGCGTGCTAAAGCCTGTGCCTCCATCAGCTCCTCAAGAAAGTTTCTGAGAACCTCCTCAAACAGACGTTGCTCTTGAGTTGAGGCTTAGGGAACTGGCCTTACAAGAATAGCAACTACAAGATAAGCAAGAGGAACGGCTACTCAGAGAAAAGCGAACGCACTTAGAGCATGAGTGTTTCCTTAAAGAACTGGCACTTAAACATGCTACTTTGTTGCATCCCTCTAATTTTTAGTCGCCTGCATTTGATGTAGCTAGAAACATTCGATTGGTTCCTCCCTTTGTAGAGAATGATGTTGATAAGTATTTCCCTCATTTTGAGCGAGTGGCTACACCTTCAAATTGGCCTGAACATACATGGACGTTACGTTTACAGAGTGTTTTGGTGGGGAAAGCACAGGATGCTTATTCTGCTTTAAGCATTATGGACTATGAGACAGTTAATGGGGCTATTCTGAGAACTTACGAACTTGTTCCTGAAGCATATCACCAACTTTTCAGGAGTCTCAATAAACCTGACAGACAAACTTATGTTGATTTTGCAGAAGAAATAGAGACCCTTTTTAGTAGATGGTGCAAGTCTCAGAGGGCCGAAACAAAAGAGGATCTCACACAATTGATCCTGTTGGAAGAATTTAAAAACTGTCTGCCTGATGTCATTTGTACCATATAAATGAGCAAAAGGTGTCCACCCTCTACAAAGCTGTTATTCTAGCAGATGAGTTCATTTTAACCCATAAGATCGACTTTGACCAAAGACAGGGCGAACAAAAGGGAAGAGCTCTGTTCCACAGACCTCGGGTTTCAAAGCCTGTGTACACTTATTCTGCCTCCTTTGCCAGTAAACCAGCTCGGTTCGGGACATTTTAGAGAGGCCTTGCTTCTATTGTAAGGATCTGGGCCATCTCATGGCTGATTGTCCTGCCTTGTGTAAGAACCAAAAGTCCAGTAAGCCTGTAGCTTTAATAAAAACTGTAAAAGGTTCTGTTGTAACTCCAGTTATGGAACATCCAACTCAAAAGAAAGAGTTAGCTGGCTCTTCAATTTTTCTTATGGATGGTTTTGTTTCCATTGATTCTGATCCTTCAAACAGGCAGCCTATTAAGATCTGGAGAGATTCTGGAGCTTTTCAGTCATTGATCCTCGAGGACTCCCTCCAGTTTACTGATGACTGCTTTGGGCTCTAGTGTCCTTGACAAGGAGTTTGGTGGAGACTATCTGTCTTGTCCTTTACATACCTTTAACCTTCAGACAGCTCTGGTCTCAGGTTGTGGCTATTTGTCCATACCTCCCAATTGAAGGGGTGTCCTTCATTCTTGGGAATGACTTGGCTCGGGGTGCTCGCTGCCCCGAAGTGGTTACATCCCCTGTAGATATCAAAAGCCCAGATGAGTTTGAGGAGCAATTTCTAGACACTTTCCCTGTATGTGTGGCTATACATGACATGTCCAGGAAAGACCAAGGCAAATATTCTGATCCTGAGATTGCCCTTTCTGACACCTTCCTAGTAAAGATTGAGACACCAGGGTTTGGTAAAGTGTTCCCCTCTCGAGAAGAACTTAAGCTTGAACAGGAGAAGGAAGCAACTCTGTCTTCCCTTTTTGGGGAAGCTTTGTCTGAGGATGACATTACAGCGGTCTCACGTGGATATTTTGGGGGTGATGGAGTGCTGATGAGAAAGTGGACATCTTCTGAGATGTCTTGTCAGGATGATTGGAGCAGTGTGTTTCAAGTTGTTGTTCCAAGTGCTTATCGTCCTGACATCTTGCATTTGGCTCATGATAATTGTCTTGCGGGACATATGGGAGTTAGGAAGACTTTGGACCGTGTGTTGAGGGTTTTTTTTGGCCTAGTATGAAAAATGATGTTGACCAATACTGTAGAACATGTCACGTGTACCAAACTATTGGTAAACCTAACCAAAACCTAAACCTATTCCTGCTATCGGGGAGCCTTTCGAGCGAATTTTGATCGATTTTCTTCGTCCGCTCCCTTGCACCATGTCCGGTAACCAGTACTTACTGACTATCATGTGCACCGCTACTCATTACCCTGAAGCTATTCCCCTGCGTAGGATTACAGCTTCAGCAGTTTCTAAGGCTCTCATTAAGTTCTAAACTGTGTTCGGCCTTCCCAGGGTTGTTCAGACAGACCAAGTGTCAAATTTCATGTCCTGTCTGTTTTCTCAGGTGCTCAGACAGTTGTCGATCCAGCATTGTACTTCGTCTGCTTATCACCCAGAGTCTCATGGAACCCTGGAGAGGTTCCACCAGACTCTCAAGACAATGTTGCCGGCCTACTGTAAAGAGTTTGAGAAAGTTTGGTATGATTGGACTCCTTTGCTTCCATTTGCAGCAAGGGAAGTGACCCAAGAATCCCTTGGTTTCAGTCCAGCCGAGCTGATGTTTGGCCATACTGTGCAAGGTCCTTTGAAATGTTGAAAGAAAAGTGGGTGACAAACCAGTCTCCTCCCACTAATCTCCTAGACTTTGTATGTAACTTCCCGTCTAAGCTAACTAAGGCATGAGACCTAGCTAGGCAAAACTTGTCAAAGAAGAATGAAGGGATGGTACGACAGGAAGGCGTTTACACCAAAGTTCTGGTGCTTTTGCCACTTACAGCTTCCACTTTGCAGGCTTAATATAGTGGACCATATGTGATTGACCACCAGGAGTGTGACTACTTGGTCAAGACGCCAGAGCGTAAACGAAAGGCGCGTATGCCATTTGAACCTGTTGAAACTTTACTGTGAGATGAACCAGCCCATGCTCTCAGATGTAAAAACGGTTGCCGTGCTGAACATATATATATATATATGTATATATATTAGACCAAATTAATATTTTCTTACTGAGTGGCTACGTCCCACAGGCCTTTAAAGTAGCAGTATTCAAACCGTTACTTAAAAAGCCCACCCTCGATGATAGCATCCAAGCAAACTACAGACCAATATCTAATCTCCCTTTATATCAAAGATTTTGGAAAAAACTTGTTCAAGCCAGATGTGTTACCACCTGCATAGCAATAATTTATTATCTGGATTTAGAATCCACCATAGCACAGAGACCACACTATTAAGGGTAACAAATGATATTCTCATGGCCTCTGAAAAAGGACTTGTTTCTTGACTGATCTTGCTGGATCTCAGTGCAGCATTTGACACCATAGACCATGAGATCCTACTGCGTAGATTAGAACAAGATGTCGGGATTAGAGGAACGACACTTGCCTGGATAAAATCCTACGTATCAGACAGATTTCAATTTGTTAATATAAATGAGGAATCCTCCATACGCAAAAAAAAGTTAACTATGGCGTTCCATAAGGTTCCGTACTCGGTCCAATTCTTTGGACCGAGTGTTGTTTTCATCAGAAAACATAATGTAAATTTCCACTGCTATGTAGATAGCACCCAGCTATACTTATCTGCAAGGCCTGATGACCCAAACCATTCGATTAAACTCCAGGATTGTCTAAAAGACATTCAGATATGGATGACCCAGAACTTTCTACTTCTTAACACAGAAAAAACAGAGGTCATAGTCTTAGGGCTGAAACACCTTCGTGCACCGCTGTTGAATCAGCCAATAACCCTGGATGGCAGCACCCTCGCTCCCTGCTCTACTGTGAGGAACCTGGGAGTTTTATTTGACCAGGACTTATCATTTGACCAATATATCAGACAGATATCTAGAGCAGCCTTCTACCACCTGCGCAATATTAAGAAAATCACAAATATCCTATCCTGACAAGACTCAAAAAAACTAATCCATGCCTTTATAACTAGCCTGGATTACTGTAACTCTTTAATGTCAGGATGTCCCAGTAGGTCCCTGAATGCTGCAGCTCGTATACTGACTGGAACAAGAAGACGTGATCATATAACTCCCGTCTTGGCTCCCAGTGAAAAGTAGAATAGATTTTAAACGAATGTAAAAAATGAAATAAAATAAAAAATATCTATTGCATGTCTGTCCATCCTGGGAGTGGATCCCTCACGTGTGACTCTCTCTAAGGCATAGGTGTCAAACTCTGGCCCGTGGGCCAAATTTCACCGCTAATACTACAAATCCCATAATGCCCTGCTGTTGTTTTGGCACGTCGATTACGACAGGACCCAGAAACGCCCTCTCCTCTGTGAGAGTAGTCATAGCGATTTCACGCTACAACTGTCACCGTGCTACACCTTTCAAGAAATAGCGAAAAGAAAGGCAGAAAACAGGAGCTTTCTGGACAAGTGGGAGGTACAATATCTGTTTACATATGTAAAAGACAGACCTGTTTGTCTTGTTTGTGGAGTCAACTTGGTTGTTATAAAGGAGTACAACATTAGACAACACTATGAAACGAAACACCATGACAAATACAAGGACCTGGACATGACTAAAAGGGGCCAGAAAGTAGAGGAGATGAAAAAAAGTTTGCTTTCACAACAGAATATGTTCAAAAAAGCCACATCACAAAGTGAGGCTGCTGTAAAGGCTAGTTATATTGTGGCAGCAGAGATCGCAAAATCGGCCCGGCCCTTTCATGAGGGAGAGTTTGTGAAAAAGTGCATGATGAAAGTTTGTGACCTCGTATGCCCAGAGAAAAAGCAAGCATTTTCAAACGTGAGCCTGAGCAGGAACACAGTAGCTGATCGTACATGTGATCTTCCCACCAATCTGTATGACCAGCTAATGGAAAAGGGAAAAGATTTTGTTGCGTTCTCCCTCGCTGTGGATGGGAGCAATGACGCATCTGATACTGCTCAGCTGTCAGTCTTCATCTGTGGAGTGGACTCAAATCTGTGTGTTACGGAGGAGCTATTGGGATTTAAATCAATGCATGGCACAACCACAGGGAAGGAAATATTTGAGGAGGTTTCCAAATGTGTAACTGAAATAAAGCTGCCATGGGACACACTCGTTGGATTAACAACAGATGGTGCGCCAGCGATATGCGGTAAAAAGAGCGGACTGGTGGGCAGGGTTCGGGAGAAGATGCGGGAAGAGAACTGTGCAGGTGAGCTAACTGTTTACCACTGCATCATACATCAGGAATCACTGTGTGCCAAAGCCCTAAAGATGGAACATGTTATGACCACAGTAACACAGGCAGTTAACTTTATAAGAGCCAAGGGTCACCACCAGTTTAAATCTTTTCTGGAGGAGTGTGGTTCGGAATACGCAGACGTGCCGTGTCACACAGAGGTGAGATGGCTAAGCAGAGAAAAAGTACTGAACAGATGTTTCGAGCTGCGTGAGGAAATATGTCAGTTCCTGGAAACCAAAGGGAAGGATACGTCAGAGCTCCGGGAGCAAAAGTTTCTGTGTGAGCTGGCCGTTCTCTGTGACATCTCGAGCCATCTCGATGCGTTGAACCTGCAGCTTCAGGGGCAGGGGCGCATCATCACAGACATGTACGCTACAGTGAGGGCCTTTAAAACTAAACTGTGCCTGTGGGAGAATCAGATCCTGCAAAGACACCTGGGCCATTTTCCCTGCTGCCAAACCATAAAAACACAGATCTCTACCGCCGTGTTCCCATGCGCACAGTTTGCTGAAAAACTCAGTGTGCTCTGCGCTGAGTTAAGCCCGTGATTCGCCGACTTTGATGTCCAGAAATGTAGGTTTGAACTGCTTAGTAATCCCTTCGCCGCAGTTGATGTGGAAAATGCACCAACCAACATCCAAATGGCGCAGATTGAACTCCAGTGCAACGACACGCTGAAGTCAAAGTATGATGCTGTAGGCACCGCACAGTTCACAATTCATCCCTGACACAATGCCTCAGCTCCGCACCCAAGCTGCTCAGATGCTCTCCATGTTCGGCAGCACTTATCTATGTGAGCAACTTTTCTCCTCGATGAAGATGACCAAAACATCTCATAGGAAACGTCTGACTGATGAACACCTTCACTCGATACTGAGGATTTCTTCAGCTCAGAACCTGAGCCCAGACATTGATGAACTAGCATCCAAGAAGAGATGCCAGGTATCTGGCTTGGGCACATCAGATTAGATCAGTGTGTTGCAAACTGAGCAGTAATTAACGTTTTCTTAATGCACTTTTTCTTGCTACTCCAAGGCATGGGCTTGAATGGTTGATTGATTTATTATTATTTTATTATTTTAATTATTAGCCAGTGGAAAAAGTTTATTTTGATATTTAAATCAGAAGGCTGCAAATAGAAAAGAGGCATACGATTTTTATTTAAAAATTATTCAATAAATGAATGCCATTGATGTGTTTTTTTATTTGAAATTTGATTTTGTATGTCTCTACTATTAAGTTATATATTGTATAGTAATAAGCATTCCTTGGTTCATATTCAATGCTAAAGCAAAATTTGTTTGGGTTCATATTAAAAGGTTCATTTGTTCAATGTTGGCCCGCGACTTTGTTCAGGTTTTAAATTTTTGCCCACTGTGTATTTGAGTTTGACACCCCTGCTTAAGGTTTCTACCATTTCTTTTTTTTCCCTGTTAAAAGATTTTTTTTCCCCTGGTAGTTTTTCCTTACCCTTGCTGAGGCAAGGGTAAGGAAAAACTACCTCTGTCCTTAGACCCTCAGGTCTAAGGACAGAGGATGTTACCCACCCTGTGAAGCCCTATGAGACAAACAAAAAGATCTGTAAATGCGGGCTATATAAATACAATCATATTTGATTGGATTTGATATTCCACTGACTCCCCTCTCTCTCGATTGGTCAGGTCCACACAGGAGAAACATATCACTGCTGCGTGTTGGTTTTTTCCAATGGAAGACAAACTACATCTGTCTTTCAAGAATTATTTTTCTTGCAGCAATAAAATGTGACAAAGTCTAACCGCATTGTAAACTGGAGCTGTCTGAGCTGAAACTTTCTCCAGCATTTGTTTCCACAGACAGTTCAGACAGAGAACATGTTTATCTGGTGTGTTTTTCAAAGTTGTGTTGCTGGCTCCTCAGCATCATGTCTGTCGCTGTGCTCACTTGGCTGGGATGGAGAGGTGTTCTCAGATTGGGTCCCTCTGTTTGATTGATATTCTCTAGTGCAGGTACACATGCCCATATTGAGAACATCCGTAATTGTTGATGTCTCAGTGTTCAGAGCAACAGAGTTTTGCTGCTCCTGCTGAAGCTGCAACTGTCTTTGTTAAATTACTCAAACATGCATTTAGGTCATTATATGAGGGTTTGACAAGTTTATTAGTGATACTCCTACATAACAACAGTGTGTTCTGGTTCAAGCTCATAAGCATGGAGGATGGATTCTTTCGGAACCTGATAGTGCAATGAAAGATATCACCTCCTGTGCTTTATCTTCTAGCTTTCACTGAAGCAGTATAGGCCACATCTCCTTGGGCATGTCCAGTTCTATAGCCACTCTTTCAAATGCATTAAAATATGAGTGAACCTCCGACTCATGAAAAGAGGGCACCAGAGCAATGTTTTTGGTCACATCAAATGTATGAGAACAACCATCTCTGAAGGTGTCAGTGTCTCAGAAAATTGTGGAAATATTCGCCCAGAGGAAATTCTCAGGGCCTCCAGTAGGGATTGACCAATTATCAATTATCAGCGCCGATTATGGCATTTTGACGCATTTCGGCATCTGCCTTTTAAAAAAATCTGACGGCCGATAAGACATCAATTTAAATCGGGGTTATTAACGGTCTGTCACTCATAATATGTCAGTGTGGCCACCCTACTCTGAATTCACTGCTCCGCAGAATAATGTGTCTTCAGGAGCGGAGGCAAACGGTGCCAAAGGGACGCCAGCGACTCACACAACTCTATGGGACCAGACACTGGAACTGACTAAACCACTACAACATTCAAATCAAATCAAATCAAATTTTATTTATATAGCCGGCATTTACAAATCATAGTTTGTCTCACAGGGCTTCACAGGGTGGGTAACATCTTCTGTCCTTAGACCCTCAGCAAGGGTAAGGAAAAACTACCGGGGAAAAAACCCTTTAACATTCACCAGTGCCCATACATACCATAAAGTACTCGGAACCTAGGCATCTGCGCTGTTAGCTGTTGTAGGTGTAGGTGTAAATATTGAAATGGAAATTGCGAATATCACACCATTGCGTCATACAAAAGCCACTCCGCTGCCATCTTGGTTTCCATGGTTACGTCACTCACGTGACTCCACCTCCATTCTCTCTCTCTCTCTCTCCTCCTCCTCCTTCACCCTCACACACACACACATGCACACTCCATGTTTTATGTGATTACTTGTGTTTGTTTTGTAATGTATGTCTGTTAAATTATGATGGTGTTTAATAATTAAGTAATGTTGTTACAAGTATTACTCTGTTAATAAACCCTGTTATAATTTATCACCTTGTTGTCTGTGCTTATTGTGGTTCTATTTGCAACTGCTGGAACTACCACAGTCACTGCTTGATATCACCCTTTGAGATTATAATTCGAGTCATCAATTTGTGTAGACAGTATAGACATGAGAGCCTATCTATGACTATGTGTGTGTGCATGTGTGTGTGTGTGTGTGAGTGTGTGCCAGTGAATCATGCGAGTGGACCCAGTTCTCGTAGTAACCCTGTATGTGGATCTCTTGTGCATCGAGTCACAGCTTATACAGCTTATTTTAACAGCCACCGGTGTAACAGTAATGAGCTGTTCATAGTGAGGGTGATTCCGTAATGAGAGAGTGACATGGAGAGAAAGAAAAGAAAGGAAAATTGTGAAAGAAAGATAAAAGAAAGGTCGAAAGACTCTAGAACATCTCCCTTTTTGCTGCCTAAGCTTAGACTCTGAATGAAGTCCTTTAAACCAAATGCCATTTTTTTCAATGTCACAATTAGAGACTAAAGACCAGGGGAAAAACAGTAAAGAGAAGGAGATCCCTGACGAGCCCCCCCCATTGTGTTACGTCCCCTGAATGATAGGACGAGGGGTGAAAGGGACGTCACGCACCAACAAAAACTACAAAATGTTGCAGAAAGACACTTGAAAGGGCATTTGTTTTATTTGACAAAATTCAATTGTTGCCAGTGTAAAACAAGATACCCTGTGGGGGGAAAACAGGACAACAAAATGTTGTCTAACTGTGCACTATTCCAATTAACAAAACACAAGAAAAAGGAGGAAAAAGGAGTGGAAATAACAAGGCTGGCAACCCTGTCTAACGAATTTATCTAGACAGAAAACTACTACATGGTGAGATGTACAGGGTACCTCCACTTACCTAGGCCCCAAAATTCCCACCACAAGGTGAAATCAGCTTAAGTGAATGTATGTTAGAGTGAGACAGCTAGAGAGTAAGAATGTCAGAGTGTGGCTGCATAAGAGGGGGAGTGTAATCAGAAAGTGAGTTGCATCAGAGAGAGCGCTTCCAGCTCTGCAGCCTCCATTTGTAGACTACCTCTCTCTCGATTGGTCAGGTCCTCACATGAGAAACATACCACTGTTGCGTGTTGTTTTTTTCCCAATGAAAGACAAACTACTTCTGTCTTTCAAGAATTTTATTTTGCAGCAATAGAATGTGACAAAGTCTCAGCCGAGGTCTTCAGCACTATGAGTTGGGGAGAAATCATGCTCAGTTGATCCCTCCGCGACTTCACAGAGCTGAGAGCCCTAATGTATAGTGCTTAGAACTTAGGTTAAGTTAAGATTGAACATAATTGGCTAAGACTTGGTGGGGGAGGGGCCATGGTTTAGACTTGGCCCTTCTTCATTGGTGCACAGGCACAGTCCCGGCCACATGACATCCAATCTTTTTGAAGTCGCTCCTTGTTAAGTCCCTCCTTTCAACATGAACTGGTTTCTACATATGCTATGAGTGTGAAATATCTAATGCTATGTGTGTGTGTTGTCATGTGGGCTCACATGAAACAATCTCATGACCTTGCATATCTGACTTGTCTGTATACTCCTTCAGAGGCTGGAGCCAGTTCTTGTGACCTTCCGTTGCTTTGACGTCATAGTAATTTCTTCACAAAACATAATGCAATAATCAGTATGTCAAAACATTCAACATTCTGTTCCCTGTTACACTGCTTCTGTCACTGAGCGCACTTCTGTTGGTGCGACAAGATTTAAACCTTTGCATCAGCTTGATTAGTATGGCACTTTAAAGAATGAAATATAATAGGTAAACGAATTCTCAACACCACTCCTACTTCACTTGCCAAGGAGAAAGAGGGTAGAGGTGAGCAAACAGACAAGAGAGGGAGACAAACACACATACACAATACATCCCCTGTCTGGCACTTAACAGTACTGGTACTGGTACCAAAATGTTGGTATCGAGACAACACTAGGCAACATGTGGCAACACATGTTCTGTTATTGTGTGTAGATGCCTTTGGTTGATGTTTATCTATTGCTGCTTTTGGGGCTGCAGCTGTTATTGCAACATAAGTTGCATTGTACAGTTGTAACTTTTTGCCAAGGGACTTAATTGGAGATATGTCTTTACATAGTTAGTTGCATGAACAGATAGAATTACTTCGACCTTGACAGAGGTTTTTGTATTGAATATGTAGCAATCTATGTGGCAAACTATACTTAGTCTGCATATCACGTCAAGACTCTTTACAAATTTCCAGTTTTGTATGTATGTTATCATAAAATAGTTAGTAGTAACAAATGATGTGCTTTTTCCTCAATCTAACATAAAACATAGTTGATTATGTTTTACATCTTTTACCATGAAAATAGTTCACAAAGCAGTATCTTTTTTTCCAGCTTAAAAACATAACTAAAGAGGAGTAAAAAAGGAGTTGGTGAAGCCAACAAGTGTGTGCTTGAATTTTTGTCTGTGCGCTTAAGTTTTTCAGGTTGGGAGCACCAGTGTACCTTAGTGAAAAAATTAGTCTGGAGGGCTGGAGAGAGAGAGAGGGGGAGAGGGAGAGCGAGAGAGAGAGAGAGAGAGAGAGAGAGAGAGAGAGATAGATGCTCTGACAAACACTAAGGAATGTAATGATTCATTCATCCTGACAATGACAACACCACATCCTCCCACAGGTTGGCTTTCAGTGTTTAGATGCTCCCAAATATATAGAGTAAATAAATTCTCCTGACATGAAAGAAAACAACCCCCAAACAAAGACAGAAATCGACACCAGCTCTTTAAATAAAGAGTATGACAGGCGTAGCGCGATAACACAGATTTTAAGTGACAGCAGAACACAGAGCTCAGAGTGAGATACTCCACCAATTACAAAACACGAACATGACAAGAACAGGATGTAACACAAGCTTCACCTCACATAAACCAACATGCCACGTTCCCATGTTCTGACAGGAAAAGTGCCATATTTCAACTACGTTTCTGTCACATTGTTTAGCATCAGTGAAAAATGCTGAACGCATTGCTTCTCCCTTACCATCAAACACGCACACACACACACACATTCTTTGAGTATTGTGATGATATCAATGATAAATATACTTGGTTATAGGTGCAGTGTGTAGGATTTTGGTCATACTGACAATATGACAAAACAATTACATGCTGACATTTGCATACATTTATAATCAAGTAAATATTTTTCCCCCTTACTCTTAAATGAGCCCATTAATGTATATTTACATGAGGAGTGGGTCCTCTCTATGGAGTCCGCCATGTTTTTCCAGTAGTAAAAGTGGACATACTAAACACTTTTTGAGTTTTAATGACAACTGAAGTTGGTTCTCCTGCATGTTCAGAATGATGAGGATGAGGTGATGGAAACAACATGCAACTTCACCTCTAGAGGACACCAAATCTTAAGAATATAGAAGAATGCCTTTATTGTCATTATACACAATGTACAACGAGATTGAAGGACAACTCTGGTGGTGCTAAGAGGGAAAACAACAGGGGTACCCTAAATATAAAGTCTATAAAAATAAAATAAAAATAATAAAAATAAAATGGGATCCGTGGATACATCTAACATATTTACAGCAGGAGCACGTGGTACAATATACATACAATACAATACACACTTTACACAGTGTAGCAGAGTGGCTCTAATATAAATATATTGCACGGATGTGGCTGAACACACAGCTACTGTGTGTTCAGCACTCTTATTGCACTTGGATAGAAGGTGTTCGCGAATCTGGAGGTGCGGGTCTGGATGGACCTGTACCTCTTCCCTGAGAGCAGCAGCGAGAACAGGCTGTGCCCCGGGTGTGAACTGTCACAGGTGATGCTGGTGGC
>JAFBJT010108354.1:13456-40086 GCA_016785325.1 Chascanopsetta lugubris
GTTTGTTTCGCTGTGGTTGTAGAAAAGGGACCAGCCAGGGACGATAGCATGCTAACTGCTAACGTCTCTTTGTTTCATACATTCTAGCGAAGCTAATGCTAACGCCTCACTTCACACTTACATTGTTGATATGGCTGAGCAGATAGTTGCTCAGTATTTTCATTAAACGATTTTAACTAATCGGGTCAGACTTCTACTCTGGGATAAACTTATATGTTACTATTGCAGCTAGCTTGTTCAGCGATGTCAGCAAAGAGGAGGAGAGCCACTTCACCCTCCAGCAGTGTGAGCGGAGGGGGAGATCTGGATGATAGTGCATCTACACCTGGAAGTGCGAAGAAAAGAAAAATGATCTCCAATGTTCCTCCTGTGGATATGGTAAATTCAATTCTATGTGCTCTGTTACTTAGATATCATTTTTATATGTTCATTGAGTGCAAGTGTGTAGTTACTAAACTGAACTTGTCGTACTTGTAATTGCAGCAAGGTTTTGACGAGTGTTATTTACTGTAAGTAGTTGATGAGGAGTCTTGTGTGTATGATCTGTCCCGCTCAGATTGCTGTTTGCCATGAGCTGTTCAATGCTGTCAGAGACCACAAGGATGAACGTGGAAGGCAACTTAGTGAATTATTTCTGAGGGTACCAAAGAGAAGGTAACCTAGCAGCACTTATTATGATAACCAGCTATACATCATGTATTACTGCTCTTCATACAGAGTTGTTACAACCTGACCGGGGCTGTGTATTGTAGGACACATGGCCAATTACAATGTGTTTTAATTGTTATGTTGTTGTCGTTTTTTTCAGGAATCAGCCTGATTATTATGAGGTTGTGTCTCTGCCCATTGACATGACAAAAATTCAGTATAAACTCAAGTCAGAAGATTATAATAACGTGGAACAGCTAACTGCAGATTTCCAGATCATGTTCAACAATGCCAAATCATTTTATAAGGTAAAGTATATCAAATACTTTTCATCATCATCAAGTTAATTCATGTCAAACAACAGCACTGTCTACCACTGTGTCTAGAATAAGATATGTATTAAGCATTTTATTAGAGAATCAAATTCTGTTTCTGATTTTCACAATGCCACCCTACTAACGTTCTTGGTTCACCCTCTTCATTTTCACGTCCAACAGAGTGGCAGTGAGGAGTATCAAGCTGCGTGTAAGCTTTGGGAGGTTTATTTACAAATGAGAAATGAATTTGTGCAGCCTGGAAATGGTGATGAGGATGATGAAGATGGTGACGACATAGTGGATAATCCAGGAACTGAGGATGAGGTAACTGATATTACTAATGCAATGTAGTATTGAGTTGTTTCCTCATTATATATATTATCATATATTCAACAACCTAGCAACTGTTCTGTTTACAATGAATTCACTATAAATATTACAAAGCAAAGTATAAAGTGTACATAGGTAACTGGACTTGATTGAGTCAAGGGATTGTACCTTTGTACCTTGCTTGATATCATAACCCGGAAGACTGAGAACCTTCACAGACACTAAAAATATTAATTGCTGAACTCATACGTGGAACTTATTTTAATGAGCATTTTATTTTTATGTATTTTGCATTGAATAAGAAGGACTGTCATTACCCAGTATACCTAATGTTTGTGCAAAATGACCTTTCAGACTTTGACTAGTAGTTTGAAGGAGGTGTTGGAGCAGCTCTTGGAGGCTATCGTGTCACACACTGATGGGGGGCGTCCGGTCAGTGAACTGTTTCAAAAACTCCCCTCCAAAGTGGTGAGTAATTAAGTATTTTAGGTTTAAATAACCCCCCCAACTTGCATACAGTGCAGCTATTTGGCAACAATACACAAAATATATGACCTGTCAAGAATACTTCATTCTGCAAAGATTTTCAGATTGTTATTCTAATCTGTTTATTTTAGTTGAACTTCAATGATTTTCATCAGTAATTTGTAACCTAAGTTCTTGTGTATGTTGTCTTTTCCAGCATTACCCAGATTATTATGCCATAATCAAGGAGCCCATAGATTTGAGAGCAATTGCTCAAAGAATTCAGGTAGTCATCTGATTTAATTGAAGACTCAATTCACTGATGTCAGAACTCCCAAATTTTATTCCAACCAGCACTTGCCTCTTTCTTTTATAGATTGGATACTATAAAAGTGTCAATGCAATGGCCAAGGATGTGGACCTCATGGCCAAAAATGCCAAAACTTACAATGAACCAGGATCTCAGGTTTTTAAGGTAACCTTGTTCTCCAAATATCTCTTTTATTGGATTAATTATCTTCAGTGTGAGTAATGAATTGTCTCTTTTTATGTAGGATGCAAACACCATAAAGAAAGTGTTTATCCAGCGGAAGACTGAACTTGAACATGCTGAACCTACTAAATCTAGTCTTCGCATAAGGTAAAAATAAAACTGTAATATTTTAATAATAGTTTCGTGGAAAGTTCTTTTGTCTGACATGGGAGTCTCTCCCTCCTTAATTAAAAACAAACAAACAAATATATAAATAAATAAAAAGAAGGAACAATTTTTTCAAGATCCAAAATAGTATATGCCTTGTCTCTTTAACGTTCAGAAATAGAAGGTCTGGACAGGGTGATCGACTCTCTGGCGTCAGCGTTGCACTTCACTACGGTTCTGAGAGTGAGGATGACCCTGTTCTCTCTGGTGAGTGTTGTTGCTTAAAGATGAAGAGAAGTTCACCTTGTTCTTGTTTAACACTGTCCTTTGTGAATGATTTCAGGTTCTGTGTGTTACGATGAGGGAGAGTCTGAGGCTGAAAGTCAGAGCTCCAGCATGGAGATGAGCAACCCGATCTTCCAGTTGTATGAAGCTGTAAGAGGCGCCAGGAACAGTCAGGGCCAAATCTTCTCTGAGCCTTTCCAACAGCTGCCTTCTCGCAGGGAATATCCTGATTATTATCAGCAGATCAAACAGCCCATCGCTCTCCAGCAAATCAGGTAAGGAAACTTCATTTCATGTTTACAAGTCTGTTGTGTAAAACAAAAATAATCACAATATGTCCCGGAGAATCATTTTTGTTTATGTTTTAGGACAAAGATGAGAAATGGAGAGTATGAAGGTGTCGAGCAGATGGAGGCTGACCTCAATCTGATGTTTGAGAATGCAAAGCGCTACAACATGCCTAACTCGAGCATTTACAAACGAGCTTTCAGGCTTCAGCAGATCATGCAGGTAATCATTTCTGAAATGTATTTTCTCTCATAATCCAAAGCAGACCAGCAAGATATGTCTTACAATTCTAAATAGCAAATTGAGACTATGGTGATGTCTGTACAGGCAAAGAGGAGGGAGCTGTTAAGGAGAGATGATGAGGATGGAGACAGCATTCTCTCATCTGATGCCGGGAGCGTCAAAAGGAAAAGGTACAGATGTTTGTCGTGAGAAAATATGATTCACCTCTATCTCTAATATAATTGGAACTTAGTGTATCTGTTATCTTAAAATAATACAATATGTCACTCTTGACTGGTTGCTCTTGATTATCATAGATACTTATCTGTATCGTACTTTTGTACTTTTCTTCAAGCCATAAGAAAAATGTCAAAAAGAACAGAATGAAAGCACTATATGCTGCCGTGACGGATGCAAAGGAGGCCAGCACCAACCGCCGTCTCTGTGATCTATTTATGGTTAAACCTTCCAAAAAGGATTACCCTGACTACTATAAAGTCATCCTCGAACCAATGGACCTGAAAACCATTGAATACAACGTCCGCAATGAGCGCTACGTCACAGAGGAAGCGTTGATGGAAGACATGAGGCTGATGTTCCGTAACGCCAGGCATTACAACGAGGAGGGATCGCAGGCAAGAAAGGGTTTCATTCTCGTTTTGTATTCCTCTTTGCATCACCGCTTCCTAAACTTAAATTAATCTGTCATCTAATTTTTGGATTACATAGGTGTACAATGATGCTGATATTCTGGAGAAGATACTGAAAGATAAGCGCAAAGAGTTGGGACCGCCACCTGAAGAAGACGATGTGGGATCTCCAAAATTAAAACTAAGTTAGTTTGATAATATCAACTGTTTTTTCTGCTCAGTTATAAGGAACCGCATTCTCTCTTCAGTACTGACGATTTTCTAAATAATTCCATCTTTTCAATTTGTCTTATCTTTAATCTTTGTTTATTGATGGTTATTTATTGTTCATTGATGCGTGGATTTTCTACCTCACGCATGCATCCACTTTCTTCCATCCTTGTTTTCCCTACACCACAAACAATGGCAACTGCTAAAAGATTAGCTAAGAGATCTTTAGGTCCTTACAAAGTCTGTGCTCTTGTGAATGTTTTTATTTCTGCTGTAGGAAACACTATTTTGTCTTTTCAGTATTGTATTCTCAATTTCAAATGTTTTTTTTTTTTCCTTTTAAGGAAAGACTGGTGTTTCTCCAAAGAAGTCCAAATACCTCACGCCCCTCCAGCAGAAGTTGAACGAGCTCTATGAGGCTGTGCGAAATTTCACTGATCGTCGAGGACGACGTCTAAGCACAATCTTTCTCCGTCTACCTTCGCGTGCCGAGTTGCCTGACTACTATGCTACCATCAAAAAGCCTATTGATATGGAGCGAGTGCGGAGCCACATGGCAGCTGGTCGCTACCAGGACGTTGAGGGCCTGGTGGAGGACTTCATTCTCATGTTCAACAATGCCTGCATGTACAATGAACCAGAGTCTCTGATCTACCGAGATGCTCTGGTGCTGCACCGGGTGCTGTTGGAGACACGCAAGCAGCAGGAGGGAGGCGACGACTCGGGGCCCCCTGTTGTAAGTCATGTGGTGCGAGAGCTGGTCAGGAGCCTGTTTGTGTCTGTGCTGGGCCACCAGGACGAGGAGGGACGATGCTACAGTGACTCGCTGGCTGAAATTCCCGCTGTGGATCCAGCTGCTCCCGAGAAGCCACCACTCAACTTTGATGTCATAAGGATGAATGTGGAGAAAGGTCGCTACAGAAGACTGGATATTTTCCAAGAACACATGTTTGAGGTGCTGGACAAGGCACGGAGGCTAAACAGGTGCGCACATTGATTTAAAAAAAAATAAAAAAGAAAGAAAGAAAAGGTGTAATTTTGCAATGCCTAAGACTTTATCATTAAGATTGCAGGTGCTCTTTTGATTCCTTTTCTTATTTTTTATGTTTTCATGGTTTGCAGGACTGACTCCGAGATATTTGAGGATGCTGTGGAGTTGCAACAGTTTTTCATTAAAATCAGGGATGAGCTATGCAAGAATGGAGAAATCCTATTGTCCACTGCACTCAACTACACGTTAAAACACCTGCACAATGACGTGGAGCAGGATAAGAGGGAAAAGATCCCCAAAGAGATCGAGGAGGACAAGAAAAAGAAGGAGGAAGACGATCAGCAAGGTGATAAAGGTACATCAACGTTTGGTACCATACATGGATTTAAATCTACATTCTGATGTGATATTAATCGAATCAAAAACATTTCTACCTCAAAGCTAATGGGAAAGCAGCCAAACAAGGAGAAGCATGGCAGTCAGAGACGGAGAGCGAGCGTGTCTACAGTCAGGACTGCAGCTTTCAAAACAGTACTTTCCACGTGGGGGACTTTGTGTATGTGGAGCCTTCCAAGCCGAACCTGAAACCACACATTGTCTCCATCGAACGTCTGTGGGAGGATGAAGCAGGTGCCTTTTTCAGTATTTCTTTTAGTATATCACAGTCCTTGTGGTAAGGCCAAATTAATTAACATCCTGCCTTCAAGATAACGTGGCAGAATATGATTATTGATGCATGTTTTCAATTCCACTGAGTATTGTGTGCAAAAGAATCGTTAGAAATCCCCTGGGATTTTACCTCAGTTAATATTCGCTGGTCTTTGTTGTCTCAAAGGTGAGAAGTGGCTGTACGGTTGCTGGCTCTACAGGCCCAGTGAAACCTTCCACTCGGCTACACGCAAGTTTCTGGAAAAAGAGGTTTTCAAGAGTGATTACTACAACAAAGTGTCTATTGGCAAAGTCCTGGGCAAATGCATGGTCCTGTGTGTAAAGGTAAGATCCTCTACTGTGACTCTGTGAATAATACAGAGAAGGGTGTTTTTATGTGACAGAAAGGTCATTGCCCAATCACTACATCCTTCTGTTCATGTAGGATTATTTTAAATTGCAACCTGAGGGCTACAGGCCTGAAGATGTCTACATCTGTGAATCCCGCTATACTGCCCGGAACAAAACCTTCAAGAAGATCAAGATATGGGACATGCCTGCGTGTTCTGTGAAGTTGGTCCCCAGAGAAGTGCCTTTGCCTGTTGTCCGTGTGGCCTCCATGTTTGCCAAGCCTGACCTGGAAAAGCTCTCAGTCTCATATCCAGACAGTGGCAGTTTTGTGGAGAAGGTAAAGTGACATTGCTGTTAGAACCCAAGGGTTTTATCTTTATGGAAACTGGGGCATCAACAGTACAACAACCAAAAGGGGTGTAGTTGACATTGGAATTGACCTTTTTTTTTTGGGATTCATTCCAAGATTTGAATTACTGGCCCTCAAGTCAAAGTCAGTGAAAAGGGTGAAGTTGGCCATGTCACTGAACCCCACATTGCCCCATGTACCTGTACATACAAAGTGCTGCAAGTAGATGCACAATATAAAGTGCTATATAAATACAGACCATTTACTCATTAGAGTTAGAAAACCATTGTATGTTTAGAAGAACACAAATGTGGACACTATAAGAAAGAGAGAGTAAATGGTGACTCAAGTCCACTTGCCGCCAGGAATGAGTGACACGTTGTGATTTTATTGCTGATAACAGTTCTTTGTTTATTGATATAGGAAAAAGAGGATGTTCCCGTGGAGATGAATGGAGCAGAGGCCGGCTGTCAGCACTATGAACAGTTGCGATACAACAACATCTGGTTTAAAGTGGGAGATTGTGTTTACATCCAGTCTCATGGTCTGTCAAAGCCTCGAGTTGCCAGGTAAGTGAAAGTAGATCGATGGATAGATGACTTTATTAATCCGTGGAGGGAAATTAAGGTGTCAGAGCAGCATGGTAACAGGCAAAAGACATATACAAAAGACATATACAATAAAATGCACATCATTTACACAAGAAAAAGGAGAACAAGTAAAGTTACAGAACAGAAGTAATACAGATGGTGTGTTGAGACTGCATGAATAATCGTATAAATGTCACATAGTCATAGTTATAATATGATACAAAAGAGCTTTTAATGATACTATTGGTTAGATATCTATGTATATACAGACAGGACTAAACAGTTTTTGAAAACAGTTACAGTCCTGACACAATGTCATCATCTGGCTGTTTTCTGTGGTGGTCATAATGATGCTACGGAATGGAACATAATATTTTCATCAGTATCCCAAAATTCAATGTAAAAACTGGTGAACTTTTACAGACGTAAGTTGTGCAACGAGAAATTCTTGGTTTGCCTACATATACGCCTTCCCTTTGTCACTATATCAGTGCCATATCATAGTAAATCAATGGTATTATGATTCCCTTGACTGCAGGATAGAGAAGCTGTGGGTGCAGAATGCAACTGTTTTCTTCTTTGGACCAATCTTCATTCATCCTGAGGAAACTGAGCATGAGCCTACGAAGATGTTCTACAAGAGAGAAGTTTTCCTGAGCCACCTGGAGGAGACTTTGCCCATGACCTGTGTCATAGGTACTACTCTAAGAATTGTACACATTTCCCAAGACTTTAGTGTTGATGTTCAGCAGCAGTTTCATTAATGGATCCATCCATCCATCCCCTCTGCTTTCTAGGCAAATGTATGGTTTCCTCCTTTAAGGACTTCATGTCATGCAGACCTACGGAGGTTCCAGAGGACGACATCCTGCTTTGTGAAAGCCGCTACTTTGACAGCGAGAAGCAGATGAAAAAGTTCAAGGGTCTAAAACGCTTCTCATACTCAGCCAAGGTGGTAGAGGACGAGATCTACTATTTTAGGTTTGTCAGGGAACAGGAGGATGTGTACGTCATTTTTCAAATCTCTTGCCAAGTCTGAGAGTCCTTTTTTTGTCTTGCACAGGAAACTGGTGGTGCCACAGAAGGAAGCATCGCCCTTTTTGGACAAGAAGATTGATGAGCTCGAGGTTAAATTGGCTGACTTAGAGGATGGAGAGGATGATATTGAGGACATGGAGGATGATGATGATGCTCCAGAGACACCCTCTATGCCTCAGATGCAAACACCACATGCAAGCGATATGGACAACATGTCTTACACACCTTCTCAGGTACTCGGACACCTTGAAAAACTCTGCTTCTAATGTTAAAACAAACACACACACGGATACTCACTGATGTTTTTATTTTTTGTGGAACAGTCAACCCCCAAAGTGAAGGGCTTGGCGAAAAAAGAAGGGGCCAAGAGAAAGATCAACATGAGCGGCTATATCCTGTTCAGCAGTGAAATGCGAGCGGTCATCAAAGCTCGACACCCAGACTTTTCCTTCGGGGAGCTGAGTCGGCTCGTGGGCACCGAGTGGAGGAACCTCGAAACATCGAAGAAAGCCGAGTACGAAGGTGAGAGTCGGAGCTGTGTGGGTGTGAAAGACCCTTTGATATGAGCAGAGGCCAAAACCTGAAATATGACTTGATCTTACAGAACGTGCAGCCCTAATAGTGGAGCAACAAGAGCGCAAGAAGCCTCTACAGAAGCAAGGATCCCCTAGAGCAGGTACCCCAGTAGGGGCACTGATGGGGGTGGTGCCTTCGCCCAGCACTATGGGAATGATAAACCAGTCCATGACACCTGTGTCAGGTAACCCCTCTCAGAGACAGCACGAGTGTTTGCAAACAAGGCAGCAGTGGAATAAGGCTTGACTCTTGAATCCTTTGATTATTCTAACCATTTTAAATGTGTTTGAAAGATATATCTAAAACACTCGATACACAAAGCAACATTTTTTCTTTCCTTTTGCTGCTGTTTTATGTATTTTTATTTTTTTGTGTTGTCACTAGCCATATTGTCAAATTGCATGACATTGAGTGCATGATTGCTTTTTAACCATAATTCACTTTGGGGGGAAAAACGACAACATTCATGTTCATTTTACTTGCTAACGTTTCTCAGACCCATTTGTATTTGCTACCCTTTTTACACACTGAACCTTTAACATCGCCCGATCTGTTGGATCTAGTTTTCATTCATCAAATTGGACAATAGGTTGGAACGTGCACCCAAGTACATGGTTAGGCACCGACTCTGACACTTATAGACACACAGCACACAACCTCTGCAAATAAGAGACAGAGGATCTCCAGTCCAGTGCATCAGTGTTTAAAGTTTTCATACAAAAGAAATTGTCTGACAGAAAAGATTTGAACAGGTTTTGCAGTTTTATTGATTGATGTATTTTCAGTAATAGTAATATGTGTGATTAGGCATCTTGATAGATGGATAACACACAACAGTTATGTTATTATCACATTAGTCTTCTAAACTTTAAACTGCATCAAATGTTGATAATACATTTTGGGACCAATAACTGCTCCTGAGCAAAGATGGAAAAAGTGAGACACTGAAAGTTCACAGAGTATTCGTGGCTTAAAGTTCATGTGTGAAAGGGGCCAGTGTGTAGTTGTAGTGCATGTTATTGTAGTGTCAGCTGCATGTCACTTATGCATGGATATGTTGTTGTCTTCTCCTCCGCCTCTTTCCCCCAAGGCATGATGGGAGCTTATGGCCCACCTTTCATGCCCATGCAGGGCCCTCATGAGGGCTTGTTGAGCGTGGCAACAATGCCACCTCACCCTCCAGGGGGGCCCCACCTGCATCTTCACCATCTCCAGCAAGGTATGCCTGGGTACCCTGGCATGCCTCATCAGGGTAAGGGCCACTGTCCGAGCCACACCTGCTCAATCAGTCACATCAAGTCGTGTCTCTCCTGCTGCAGGGGTTTACCTGGTTCACAGGCTGCGCAGCCTGATTTACCCACCGAGCTGAGACAAGCTCCCTGTTGTACAACTTCCTCTCCCAAACTGCACTCACATTCCACATTTAAACTGTCATATCCAGCATCCAAACACACATCCCTAGATACAGTTTAATGCATGTTAATAGGAGACCGAACAACTAACCTTCAACTGATACTCAAACTAACACTCAACCCACTGGTTTTTAGAAACATGTCATTGCTTTGGATTTGAATGTAAAGTTAACCAGAGTTTCCCTCAGATGCTGAATGCACAAATAATAAATGTTGTCAATTATCAGGTATGATGGGACCTGGTATGAATGGGGTGGCAGGAAGTCCAGGAGCTGGAAACTTTATGCAACAGGTACGGTCCAGTCTTGAATTGATTTGAGCTCTATTCAAAAAATGTTTTACTTCTAAAACAGGGTTCCTGCAGATCCTGAAAAGGAATTAAATACATATTTTAAATGTGGGAGACCAATAAACAATATTCTACATTTCAGTTGAAAATCAAAAAATAATCATCCACTTGATTTTAGCCTGGGATGTTCAGCCCGGGACAACACGCCCCTCCTCCATATCCAGGACAGGGGCAGTTAGGCCAGCCGTCACACCTGCAGCCCACCACCCCCATGTTTGTGGCTCCACCACCAAAGACACAGAGGGTTCTCCACTCAGAGGCCTACCTGAAGTACATAGAGGGCCTGAATTCAGAATCGACCACTGTCAGCAAGTGGGACCAAACACTAAAAGGTAGTGTAATGTTATTGTTGTCTTTTAACTTGATTTGACATGGGCAGGGAAGGATATGTCATTTAATTTGTTTGTATATTCATTATTTTTAGCAGAAATATTGACAGACTTGTGACTTGTGTGTTCACAACAGCTCAGAGGCGAGACACTCACCTGACCAAAGAGCAGGAGAGCAGGCTTCCAACGCATTGGCTGAAGAGCAAAGGAGCCCACACCACCATGGCGGATGCACTGTGGCGCCTGCGTGACCTGATGCTGAGAGACTCGTTGAACATTTCTAATGCGTATAACCTTTAACATGTCAGGACATTCAAACCACTGTAACCAGCTCCCTCACAGCTCTTATCCTCAAGCCATAGCAGCATTTAGAAAGGATGATAGACCATAGAAGCAATATTTTCTAGTGAATTCTGATCAATTTTATATTTATAAGCTAACTTAATGAGCTTGATAGAGACTTGTGTGTTGATTTATGAATTGCCTTTTTTTTTACACCCTTTAGATGAATTCTGCTGTAAATCCATTTTTTTGGCTCACTGATACTTCCCAAATAAATCTTGAATACCCTGTTGATGCCGTTTGTTATATTCTCCCCTCAGGTCTCCCCAGTGAATTTCTCGCAATATTTTCATATTGGTTCCGTCAACCTTAACAAATTAGTAGTTTCAAAAGGAAACAATATCGGAAATGGACTTGCTTGGTGTTGTTGGAGACAAATATCCAACTAGAGCTCAGTAATTTCACTCAGCTCGGAGACTTCTACATGTGATAAACCAGTCCATGACACCTGACTTGAAGTTCCTGTTCAGAAATTCTAGTGTCACAATTGGGTATTTTCAAATCATATGTTTGACAATATTTAGCCTTGAAACCATTTCCAATTTCATAACTTTTGGAAGCTGGCCTCATTGAAACTCGGGAGGTATTTAGTTTGTCCATTCCACACAGGACGTTTGATAAAATACAATCATGTACACTGTTTGGGAGATCCTACTGATGGGAAACAGTAAATAGCCTGTATTTATGTAGCGCTCAAAGCACATTGTAGTACAATTTACATTGGCCTACTTTGTGTTTTTTGCTATACGTGGACTATGCAAAAAGATGAAGAGTTATGCACCTCAAACAGCATCTTTCACTAAACTAAAAACAGTCCTGATACTGCATCTATTTGCAGCACCTTTTGTCTCGTAGGAGGACGATCTTGTCACATTGTTGTTGTTTCCGGGGAGTGAGATACACTCACGATTATTTCTGGTAAAAGTGTTACGGCAGAAGTCAGCCCTACTTTATTTTGAAGAACACTTCCGGTGTGGCTAAATTACTTCCGGTAGATGGAATGAAGATTCTCTTCAGAGTTTGCCTTGTCTCTCCAATGTCCATTTCTTCGCCGCCCGCATTTTGACTTTAAGAACAGCTCAGTCTGGCGCTTTGGGTAGAGCTGTAACGGAGGCACGCGTTAGTAAACCAACGTGCCTTATGGAGAAACTAAAAAACTGAGGAATAGTAACGACGAGGTGAGCTTTACTTTGTGCTCTGACTTGTCGGGAGAGGGTTAGCATGCTAGCTAGCTAGCTAATCTCACCGGTTGTTCCTACACTCCTGGGATTTAATGAGACGTGTGCTTGACTCAGTGCAGAAACTCGTGTCGGATAACAGTGGTAATGAAGTGACAGTAAAACGTCTGTAATGCACATCCGCTCTTGTGACCGAAATGTAAAGGTTTATTATTTTTTGCAGTGGTTGTCTCTTTATCTACATCCATCCCTGTATCTGTTGCAGGCACGCCAGCTAGCTAACACAGTCCTTAGGGGAAAGCCCGTACAACCCACCCCGTGGCCTGATTTCACCCAGGAGCCATCCATTGTCACACTGGAAGTGATGTCAGTTTTATGATTGTTTGTATTAAGATCTAGTCATTATTCCCAATTCAATGAAGATTTAAAGTGTGGACATTTGCGAAAGCTCCACAGACGCAAATGCTGGCTAGCAGCCGGGTTATTGTTTGGTGAAGCTAGCTAACATCAAAGTGTGTCATTTATCGGGCATATGACTACGTTGGTGTTTCTATCATTGAGCAATACATTATACGCTTCAAAATGACTAAATGATAGATACGTTAGACGGGCTGCACATAGTTAGCCGAAGCTCCCTGGGCCCACAACAACCAGGAGTTGGGTTAGAACCTTACAAATGCGCATTGTAATCGAGGACAGAATCATATGTGGGTTTCTGGATCAGCAGCAGAATCTCGCTCATCCAGAAAAAGAAACGAGTGATGAAACCATTTGGACGAAATGAGCTGTAGCGGTTCTGTCTCACTTTTCAACAGCTCTCTCTCTGTCTGTCTGTCTGGCTATGTGTGTGTGTGTGTGTGTGGCAATGCATCATATGCAGTGTTCTACGTCACACCCATCATTTTGAGTGGAGTGGCTCATTTTGACTGTGCATGATATTGTTCATTCAGTGTTTCTGTGGTTTGTTTGCATCCTATATTCACCACTTCCTGTGCTGCTCCTTGTCAAAATAACAAATGTGGTGTGCACTGAGTTCCTCGGAAATCTTAATATTTTTTAAAGCAAATTAACATTTCCCAAGGGTTTTACATAAATAATCGTGTTGCCCTCCAGCCATGTTTACCGGGGGCATTGTCCTAAATGTGCAAAAACAACCATCAGACAAAAAAAACTCAGAGCAACTTCGAACATTGCTCAAATTGTCGTATTAAATAAGCTAAGCTGCATTTTACACACACACACACACACATACTCACACACACTTGGGAAATTAATCTTTGCAGCAGCAAAATGTAACAGAAAAGAGATTATAATTTGTCGTAGTGTCAATGTCAATTACGTACATTTTTGCACAAGTGTATGAGATGCTGAAGTAGATAAAGAGGGCAAACTGGATGAAGGGATGTTGATGATAGGGTATGACAGACCCAACCAATGGTGCAACAGTATCTTGCAAAGCACAAGGCCAACGCATGCAACTGGACTTAATGGAGCTCAGTGAAGACCTTTCATCACTTGTCCAAGAGACTCCATCAATGTTGAGCAACCAGTCCAGTTGCCTGCGCACACCTTGTACTCTGCAAGATGCACCATGACATGGATGACTGAGAACCTTAACGGACATGTTGCAATATTATGTGATGACTTGATGACAGAGTCTGACAGATGGAGGAACTTCGGCATCGCTCCTTCCTGGACACTTTGTGCAGTGGTGTGCTGCACGCTATGTGCAGATTTACAGTATAGACAGTCTCTGACAATGACTGCTATTTCTATTAGTAGAAATGCAAAGCTATGAAATGGTTAATGCTGATGTTTTATGAGCGTGTCACCCGAATGTTCTATGTTTCTATGCTCTATTTTCACAGGCAGAGCTGAAATTCAAAGATCCTCTATCAACAGTCTCTTCCACTTTGGCTTATACCATTACAGCACTGAAAGATCTGTATCTCTGCTGTCAAAAATACACCAGCAAGGATGTCCCAGCTCCAATTTCAGTGTCCATCGAGCCCCATGGCGGCTGCTCCTGCCCCACTGCAGTTGAGGCAACAACAGCCCAGCTACAGCATCCCATATGCCTCAGGCACCTTACCCTCGGAGAGCGCTAGCCAGCCCAGCAGAAGCTCCGCTCTCCCCGCAGGCTCCATCACACCGTACAATACCACCGCAGGTTTGTTTTCTCTAGGGAAAAAAAACAAAAACGATCTCAATTAACATCTGTGTTTGGAAATATAACATGCAATATTACCTCTGCGCCTTCACTTTATCATAAATTGTCCCAATAACAAAGAATGCAGTTCTTTCTATCTCAGACACATCCAACATTCTGTCAATAATTGATCTCATGTCCTAAGTTCTGAAATTAAGGCTTCAAGTCAAGTCTCTTAAGACTCATTTTGTATTTTGAGTGGACGAACCATTTTATATTGATATTCATATTGATATGCTCAGATGTGATTTGTGATCTGTATTTACAGTTCCAGTATCTAACATGGCAAACCCTAAAGAGAAAACCCCCATGTGTTTGGTGAATGAGTTAGCCCGTTTCAACAAGATTCAACCTGAGTACAAGCTGCTTTGTGAGCAAGGACCTGCTCACTCCAAGGTACACAAAGAATTACATAAAAAAATTAAAAAAAACTTATTTTGAGATTTCATCTATATTGTTGTCTTCATTTGCAGTGGGCCCATGAATGTGAGTCAGAAGTGATTATCCTGTCTCCTGCCTCCTTCAGATTTTTTCAGTGAGACTCACACTGGGAGATCAGCACTGGGAGGCGGACGGGACCAGCATCAAGAAAGCCCAGCATTCCGCTGCCTCTTCTGCCCTCACCGAGACAACTCTTCCCAAGCCCACCATGAGGACCCCACGCAACACTGGCAGGAACCTAGGTGGGCAGTTTCTCTCTCATGGTCTTTTTTTCACATACTTGACTTAATTCTTTGGAGAAAACCATTGGCTCATGTTCATTTTTGTTGATCGTTTTGGCTGCTTATTAGATGGTATGAATCATACCATGGAGTTGAATGCACTATGTATGAAGCTTGGTAAAAAGCCTATGTATAAACCCATTGACCCTTACCCGGGGATGAGACCACCAAACTTCAACTACAGCATCCGGGGCCCCGGGCCGTATCAGCGCTCTATGCAACAGTAAGTGTCCTTTTCTTGAAAGTTTGGCAAGAGTCACCTTTTGAGGTGCAAAATAATTTACTATCTTTTTTTTTTGGGTCCAGGTACTACTACCCATTTCCTCCAGTGGGACCAATGTTATATCACATGGAGCTTTCCATTGGAGGCCAACATTTTATTGGAAAGGGACGCACACGGCAGTTGGCCAAATATGATGCTGCTGCCAAGGCTGTGAAAGTGCTGCAGAAGGAGCCAATATTGCAACAGATGCCAGTGGTGAGACAAAGAGCACAAGTGCTCTCTCAGCATGAAAAAGCATGAGAAAACGTTGGTACAGCTCTTCTCCTTTCATGTGTGTTTTCCTCTGACAGATGAATGGAGAGCCAGAGGAGGAGAACCTCAACAAATCCGAAATTAGTCAAGTTTTTGAAATTGCACTTAAACGCAACCTACCCGTCAACTTTGAGGTGATTTCTTTTTTCTTTTTTATAATGGGCTGGTATCTTTAGGACAGTTTGCAGTTTTTGCTCTGTTGTGTAAGATGTGAAATGATGGTATTGTGACATGCATAATGATACTCACTCCTTTGGCAAAGTAACTTTCAAAAGTTTTTAACAAGCTAGCGTCCGTAAAGCAGCAACTGTGGATAATAGCTCTAAAAAGCAATTTACAAAGAAACCCCTTCTCTTTCCTCATTGTCGAGATAATATGTAGACAACAACCGTAGCTCAGTTTTCTATCATCTGTACTTTTCTACATCCTGCCCTCAGACTAATTTGAAATCCTGTATTTTGAAAGGTTTTAAAGGAAGAAGGCCCTCCCCACATGAAGAGCTTTGTTGTGCGTGTTACAGTGGGGGAGTTCACTGGTGAAGGTGAGGGAAAGAGTAAAAAAATTGCCAAGAAGCTGGCCGCAGCTGCAGTGCTGAAGGAGTTGAAGAAACTACCCCATATACCCAGTGTGGAAAAGTTGCTGCCACGCATAAAAAAGAAAACCAAATCCATTATCAAGGTAAAGTATCGAACGGAACGGGCCGAGAATAATCAACACAGCGTAAATGTAAGGACTCTGAGGTGACTTTTCCTCACTAACAGCTGCAGACCAGCCCGGAGTATGGTCAAGGTATGAATCCAATCAGCCGCCTCGCTCAGATCCAACAGGCAAAGAAGGAGAAGGAGCCGGATTACAGCATGGTGACAGAGAGAGGTCTGCCACGGCGCAGAGAGTTTGTCATGCAGGTGAATCCGCAGTAACTGCGCCTGGAGAAAAGCGTATGCAGCCTCAGTATTTGTTGTCATCTACACAGTACGCCTGTTGATTTTGAATATGTTGTGTTGTGCAGGTGACTGTATGTGGCCAATCTGCAGAGGGACTAGGACCAAGCAAGAAGGTGGCAAAGAGGAATGCAGCTGAGAAAATGCTTGACCTCTTGGGATACAGAGTGCCTCAGCCTCAGCCCCCAAAACCGGCACTAAAAACCGATGAGAAGGTTAAGTTGGAGGTTTTTTTTCCCCCCCAACAAGTCTTTGCACACATGGTCAATCTTTATCTACTTAACATTGTTTTTGTCACATTTTAGACCCCGTTGAAAAAACCTGGTGATGGGCGCAAAGTGACCTTCTTTGAACCTGGCTCAGTTGAGGAGGTGGCATTGAGTGAGTTTTGTTTACCTTCCAGATATTTGGCTTCGTTTCATTTCATCTTGCTGTGTTCTTATTTTACAAATGTGCTCGTCTATTTGAAGATTCTAAAGAGGAGGACTACCGACTGCCTTACTTGAGCCACCAGCAGCTGCCTGCAGGTATCCTGCCAATGGTGCCCGAGGTGGCTCAAGCAGTCGGGGCCTGCCAAGGATCTCAAGTCAATCGACCTATTCCCAACCCAGGCAAAGCCACAATCACTGCCATGATTGCCAATGAGTTGCTTTATGCAGGGGCCTCCCTGACTGCCGAGACCATCCTAAAAAACAAGAACATCTTGAACCAACTGCCTCACGGACCCCTCACGAGGCCCTCGGAACAGCTCAGCTATCTAGCATCCGTGCAGGGCCTACAGGTAACGCACAGCTTTGATGAGGTCAATGAAGTCAATCATATGCATACATATTATTTAAAGAAAGATATTTTAGATAACATGTTTGGTTTTTTTTTCCAGGTGGAATACAAAGATTTCCCCAAAAACAATAAAAATGAATTTGTGTCACTGATTAACTGCTCATCTCTGCCACCGCTCATCAGTCACGGGATTGGGAAGGATGTAGAATCCTGTCATGATATGGTGAGTCTCAACAGATGTGCAAAAGTACATTCTAATTTATATTTACTCACACTCAGGATTTTTTCTTCTTCATATGGTCAACAGTGTTGACACAGATGCAAACACCATGGTGTTGATGTTTCTTTTAACGACAGCAGTCAGTGTAACAACTCAGCGAGCTCTCTGTCCGCTGGTGGGAGTGTCTACCTGGGTGTTGGCCTCTGATAAATTGGGGCGGTGAATCCCAGTGTAGAGGCAGCTCAGAGCAGACAAATGAGCATGTCGGCTTAAAAAAAAAAAAAAAGTACAAACATTTAACTGCGGAATAATTCTGTTCTCCTCCAGCAAAAAAGGAGCATATTTTTTTTTTTTATCATTTAAGACTCATTGAAGAAATATTTTAAATAATTTTGTGTCATTGCACAACTTGCACCTTAATGTCCAGATACAGCACCCATTTAGCTTTGTGTGCACACAGTTATGTCAACTACAGTAAACTAAATCATTTCACATGTTCACAGGCTGCACTGAATATACTGAAGTTACTCGCAGAGTTGGACCAGCAGGCAAATGAAAGAACAGGAAATGGACCTGTCTCTGGGTAAACTGTATCACATGCTTTCCATCCATCTCACTCCAAGCTTTTACCTGCGTTGATGTAGCCCAGCCCACTAAAGCACTCATCGAAGCACATCACTCTTATCAAAGCTTGCACCCCAAATTACAATGCAATGCAATATTTGAGACTGAGTGAAAAGTTGACAGTGGCGTTTGTCTTTTTCCAGCAGTTGTGGCAAACAGGGAGTGGAAGGTGACCTGCACCTCAAACAGGCTAACTCAAGCACATTGGCACAGACCATGGATGGCACCGTTTAATTGATCAGGTTTGGTTGTCTGAAAAAGCACTAGAGAAAACTTCTACACTGTGTTCTTTGTCATATCTAGAAGTCAACAGGCCCTAAACCGTCACTGTTAATATTCATTGTTCCAAAATGCTCAACAACAAGACTGATACCTTTGACATAGTTAATGGACATTATTTATTTTGTTGCTTTGTATTTACAGTAGCTGCATCCTAGTCAACAAGTGGCGTGGTGGGGAGAAAATGTAGCAACCAACTGTGAACTCTTGTTTTGCCTAGAGCTTGTTTCCTCCTCGCGAGACCCGTTCACTCTAGTTTTTAAGTGTTTTATGTTTTATCCCCCACTGGAGTGGTTCATTATGCACGGGGTTTGGACCTTTGTCGTGGTCTAAGATGCAGCTCACGAACCGCTGTTGATTTTCCTAGAGTGCTTTATATCAACAACCACAAGTGAAGTGTTATTGACATTGTCATGTAGGGCCGGGAAGAATTTCTAACTCAATGTAACCTATGATGTAATGTGATGTTGTCTCCGACGAGTGTGGCAGGGAGGTTCTCTCCGTTGCGTCACTTCTCCTGTTTCCTTCCTCCGCATCAAACACCCCCCTCTCTCTTTGCTCTCCATGGTAATTAAACGTATGTGCTGATGTGCACAAAATACACATCTGTTATCCTGCCCGTCTCTTTTGCTGTGCGTTGTGGAATTGTGGAGGT
Source organism: Chascanopsetta lugubris (assembly GCA_016785325.1). Classification (NCBI taxonomy): domain Eukaryota; kingdom Metazoa; phylum Chordata; class Actinopteri; order Pleuronectiformes; family Bothidae; genus Chascanopsetta; species Chascanopsetta lugubris. The sequence continues at coordinate 32,630 of JAFBJT010108354.1, forward strand.
CGGCTGCTGTCGCGAGCTGAATGAGTGAGAGAGAGAGAGAGAGAGAGCGAGCGAGCCCAAGGACTCAGAGCCTGGACGTCTTGGGTTGAGATAGGCTTTTTACTGCAGGCGAGATCACAGCGGCAGTGCCACCATCAGTTCTACTACGTCTCACAACGTTGGGAGTCATATGGGCCGAGGTTGTGGCCAGAACGCCCCCTGCGTTGTTATTCACGACTAGCGGAAGGTGTGTCTTTGGAGACAGAGAGACATGATGGCCTGACATGGCGCCACACTGTTGAAAGGGCAACCTTTGGCCACACGTAGCCTCACCGCCGACCCTGAGGGGAACCCGTGCCGTGAGCCGTCTTTGGGGATTACTTTCCCCTCCACAGGGAGCATGTTAGGCAAGGTCACCACCCAGCGTGATGAAATGAGTGTCATTGATATTTTATGCAGTACCACAGTAAATTAGCATTTTGTCTTGAAGTATATATGTTGAATGCAGTTTCGGTTACAGGCCCGGAATAAGCTCTATGGTTAAAATGAGCTTCAGTCAGTAAGTAGCCCACTCATGAAGTTTTTGGCACTCATTTTGCTTAATGGAATATAATGAGTCTCCCAGACAAATAATTGAAATATTAACTGCATAGAAGTCCCACAGGCTTTTTAAATAGCAGTAATCAAACATTTACTTCCACCCCTGATGCACGTACTTTAGCCAAACTACAGGCCAATTTCAAATCTCCATTTCAAATGAAGTGAATTATAGAATAGCAGGGATCTGAACCGCTGGAACAGAGTATAATCAAAACCTAATTTAATAAGAACAAAATTAAGAAAATCAAGTCTTCAAGTCGTTTTTCAAGTGATCCAGTTCATCCAATCCGGGAGCTCAACAAAACTAATCCATGCATCAATAATCTCATGCAGCAGGATCCTACATTAGTCAACCTGATACATGCAAAGTGGGTCCGATAGTGCTACTCCACCTCTAGATTTCAGTATCTTTGTACAAAGAAGAGATGTGTGAATAATACTAATTATTTCTATTCATTTCAATTTCAGTGGCTGGAAAGCTCATTTTAGGACTGAGGTCACATGCTGAGGGGAAGCACCTGGTTAATCGCACCCTCTCCCTCAGCACGAGAACGTTTTCAGGCCGTGATTAAGCTTTGCTGGATCTCTGCTGTCATGGGAGATCCACCACGTTTTGTGCACACAGCCTTGTAAACATACTGTACTTCTGCAGTGAGTGCGTAATCCACTCGCTCATCTTCATTCCCTGGCGTAGTTTTGAAAGTACAACACACACATGACTCACTGTGATCTCCGAGTGTTTCTGTAGCGCTGGTTTTTAATCATTTCATCTCATGTAAACATAACACAATACAATGCTCTTTGAATAGCACATGTTCAAGACGGTTCAGATATTGACAAGACCTGCATTTAATCACTTTTGTGCAGAAACTTTGGATTTTAACTTGACACAACTGAATGTATTCTTTGTACTGATGACCACTTGGCCGAGTTGTCATCCAGTGCAAAATCTTCAATCCATTCTTTCGTAATTGAACCTTCTCGTCCGAATTTGTAGTTTTACACGTCATTGTTTATACACGATAAACCCAACATAGTGGGACATTTCACCTGAATGTTTCAACTCCCAAAGTTGACTATGCAGCCTTAATGCTGCCATTAGATGCTTGTTTCCTCTTGGTATCAATGAAGGGGTACATGCACTTATCGGAGCCCATGAAACGATACACAACTGCATTGGATTCCCACGGCAACAACCTGAAAAAGGGACGTATGCAAAGCTCTGATTAGCCGGGATATTCACGCTAATAGGAACGCTCAAAAAACCCAAGTGAAGTGCAGTTTTCTACTCACGCTCTGGAGAGGAAGGGGAGGTAGGTGAGGCGGGGGATGCACACCAGTGGTTGGTCTATGAGGATGGCGTTCATGGCCTGCTCAACGCAGTACTGAGGCTCCAGGGGGGGAAGCACCAGTTCCATTTCCTCTCTGTCAGCCACACCAAAGAACCACTATCACTCATTACAATTACATTCTTCATTTAGATAAAAAAAAAAAAAAATCCAAGGTTCATCTATGGCGCTATTTCCATTAGCAGAGACATTCCATAGATTAATGTTTTACGGTTGCAAAAAATGGATGAACTAAGTGATTGTTTTGTCGATAACTGAAGGGCTCCATTGGTTCGCCTTGGAAGATGCAAGGAAGTGTGTGTGTGTGTGGGGGGGGGCGGTATTTAGCTGCAACATTAAGGAACTACACTAATTGTCACTGTGTCCATTTTTCCATATGAAATATTGAATCGATTGACTCTAATTGAGTATCCTGTAAACACTGTTGTCGCTGGCTATATCTCCCTACGTGTCTTCAGTGTAATGGCAGGTTAACACGTCACATCACAAATGGTGAGTTCACAGGCAAATGTAGATAACTGCTTCTTGAATCCCAGTTTTTCACAATCCGACATGATTCTCAGGCTATTTTTAAAAAAGAAGAAGAAGAAGAAGAAGAAACATAGAAAGAGAACATGCTTGATGAGAATGACAGCTCTTGGCTCTCTTGGAGACGTACCGTATCTTGCAGCCTTCAAACATGCCTGTGTCCACAATATAGGGGCACACCAGCGTGGTCTTCACTCCGTCGATCTCCTCGGCCAGAAGCTCGTGGGCCAGAGACTCGTGGAAGCCCACCGCGGCAAACTTACTGGCACAGTAATCCTGTCCAACAGATCACACATTCGAACTCATCAAACACCTTTTTTGTGCTGATCGGAAAAGAATGCAGGAGTCGTCCGTGTGAACGCTGATATGTTCCACCTCGACACAGGCTGTGCTGAAGAGGCCAAGGACACTGGCGATGGTGATGATGTGGCCGTGATTCTGAGCCTTCATCTGGGGGAGGAAGGCCTTCACTGTCTGAGACACACACACATACACATGGTTTTTTTTTTTTGGTGCCAAATAGGTTTGTTCAATGTTCATATGACTTACCGAGACTTAAATACTGCTGAGGTAAGATTATGTTGCACAAGCAGCTTCCTATTAAGAGGATTTATATGGGAATCCTGCATGGCACATCGCGAGAAGGGGATAAAGCTATTAACTCGGTGTGTTTTACATGTGATGTGCCACACTGCACAATAACCTGCTCTGTGTAGCCGATGACGGACAGTGAGCCCTGCTGGTCACGGCCGAGATGATTTCACTGAGCGACCGCAGCTCCCGAGTTAAGCCCGCGGTAAAATCGACCACGATCAAAACTCCCTAGAAAACTGCATTTACGATAACAAAATGAAATTCCTTCCTTCTCGGACTATAACACACTTTTACTCAAAACGTTGCTCCAAGGCACAGTGTGCAGGATTTAACGACGCCTAGCCATGAAGCAGAATGCTGCAACTAAAGCGCTCCGCACCAAACATTTTCCTCCGAGGTGTTTGGTTTGTCCATTCTGGGCTCCTGTCAAGACGTGGTGCAAAATGGCAGCCTACGCGGCGAGGACCTGCTCCTGGTGTCATGTCACCAGTCATTTACACTCCCAGGTGATTATGCAAAACATGAATGTAACTCATTTACGTTTTATTTCGACCAATGGTCAAATGAATGATGTCGACTTGACCTTTAAAAGTGTTCATCACACGTGTCGTCAAAACTTACAGCATCTAAATTGAATTCAGAAATACATTTTAAAGACGCACCACAGTTTAGATGCATGTAAAAAGACAAATATCAGCCGGATCAACGATCGGTCAACCCCAACGTCCGCAGAGCTCATTCGTTCAAACGGGGAAAAACTAAACTACCGAAGAGAGACCTACAGATTGATTTTCTCTCTGCGTAGCCGCGCGACGCACACGACCACGTTTTTCCCGGAGACGGACAATCCGCACGAAACGCTAAAGACGCTGAAACGTTCGGCCGCGCTCGTCCTACGCTATCGTCTCCCGCCTCGTCCATCACGCCGGCCCTGGGAGCTCTCACCCAGAAGAGGGCGTGGCAGTTGACCTGCATGGTCCTCTCCATCAGCTCGTCGGGACAGTCCAGCATCCGCTCCCCCGCCACCACCCCGGCGTTGTTCAGCAGGATGGTCACGTCTCGGCCCAGGTCCTCCCGCAGCAGCTTGGCGTTGCGGTACACCTCCTCCCGTTTCGTCACGTCCACCGTGTAGGTGTGGGCCTTGCCCCCCATGTCGCGCACCAGCCGGGCCGTCTGCTCGTTGGAGCTGCTGCTGATGTCCCACAGCACCACCTCCGCCCCGTGTTTGGTGAACTCCTGGGCAAAGAGGCGGCCCAGGCCTCCGCCGGCGCCGGTGATCAGCACCAGCTCGCCCTCGACGGGCTTGGTGCGAGGGCGCAGCACCGCCCGCACCGAGTTTCGCAGGATGAAGTAAACCACATCCAGCAACATCATCTGGAGGTCCATGAGGAAAATCATGGTGCCTTTAATTACCGACCGATCGGATTGGGGCTTCGCGCCCTTCGCCGCCTGCTGGGATGCGTTGTGCGATGGCGTGGCGCCGACGGCCCGGGCTGGCGTTTCTCTCCCCCGCCCCTCTGTGACCCTCGACCCTCCGTCCGGCCCTTTATTTAAACACTCTCCTCCCTGGATTAGAGGGGGGTAGGGAGGGGGGGGTGGGTCGGTGGGGGGAGGGGGGTGGGGGTCTTGAGCCTCTCATAAAACCACTTTTGTCGTGCGTTGTGAATATGCTTATTTCACTGCGTCGCCGCATGGGGAAATAACGTGCCAAACGGCTTAACGCTGCGTCACAGATTCTTTGAGTTTGAGAGTCTTTGCAAAAGGACATTGTAAAGTTCACACCCTCGACAAACTGTACACGTGAAGACTCTCGGAGGAACTAGTTCAACGTCTCAGGTCCACTCAGTCTGTGGCATATAGTTGGAACTTCTCCCAGGTGTTCCATTCATGTGATCATTTGTCGGGAATGAGGACGTTTTCATGGTGGATCTCAGATTTATCATAGCAGCTCACCACAACTGAATTCAAATATGTCATTCGAGAGGTTCTCCACCTGACCCAGACACCAGAAGTATGATTCCCATCTCTGGTACATGAGTCCAAAGACAGTAGCAGGTTTTTTTTCCAGCTGGAACTCTGGAACCTTCCAATGAAGTTTATTTTTGCTGTTCTTCGGCTGCTTGTCTCCTGAGTTTTTGGCCCATTGGGTCATATGGTGATGCGGCGCGCATCACGTGCACGCGCACATGCGGTTGAGCGCATCCACATTTACTCACACGTCCACACAAACCTAATGCCTCAGAGCTTGTGTGGAAGTGATGCATATAAAAAAAATAGTGATTTGAATGGGTTTCAATGTGCACATTTCTGTTTTGGGGTTCACACCGTTTACAGTCGGCGAAAGGGGGGGAAAAAAAGAAAATCTGAAAACTTTTGAGAACACTAAAAAAAAAAAATCACAGCCATGTGCGAACCATGAACAATGCGCACGGTGCATTCGAGGGGTAAACAAGAACATAAGCAGATTATGAACTGTAAAACTCTGCATTGTTGAGTCTGAAGAAGGGGCTGCTTTGTGGTGGGTCACGTTCACGTGTCGAGTGTGAACACAGCCGGCGTTGTGCACTCGCACCGTGCACTGATGAGGCAGCGCACCCCAGACTGCTCACTGAGTTTGACGCTTTGACCCAACTCTGAAATGTAGCCAGAGATTGAACACGCAAGGGATCGTTTGTATCCGCCGTTAATAATACTTCTATTTTTGTGAGCGGACGATGTGTAAAATGCACTTTCCCGCACATGCAGATATATAAAATAGATCGTATGTGATAACATCCCTGTACAATCACCATCTGAATGACTCATTAGAAGGTTGGTGTAAAGAGTATTACTTAGACTCCATGTCTCATGACTTTTGTTTTGGTCTTTTCAGGGAAAATACTCAATGAGAGACAGAGTCGCCTTTCGATTCCTGCCTTCTTTTCGTTGCCGCTACAGTTTCTCCTCCTCCCATTATTCGTATGGTCCGCGAGACTCCATTAAATGCTCATCTCCAAGTGCAAATTTCTCCTTGTTTTTTGGTCCTGGAAATGTGACGCACAGTAGATTGTCAGAGATTGCGACATATGGATTTGTGTAACGGTCTCACGGTGGATGCCGCCTCTGCAGCCCCAGCTCTTGTTACCACAGGTGGCTATGGCAACACAGGAAAGGAAAGAGACGTCTCTGACAGCAGCCACATCATTGGGTAAACTGTTCTGACAGCTCAGTGAAATGTGAAATTACAGTCTATTTTTGATAGACTCTCTCATGTGTTTTCATCTTTGTGTGTGTGTGTGTGTGTGTGTGTGTGTGTGTGAGAACTAGCTACAGTGTCCGATTGTGTTCTCAAATGAGAAGCAGTTTACATAATTGTCAGAGTCTGTATTTATATAATAGTTTTTGATTCTAGATGACCATTACCATACCGTTCTATCAGTCTCATTTAACGGTGTGGGCACACAAAAGATTGTTATTGTTTTTCTATCGCTCAGAAACACAATTTCTCTTTAAAGCTCTTATTTCATTCTAATTCTAATCTCATCTTTAAATGTTCCTTAGCTGGGTCTACTATAAATTCAGCGAGAGGAACCGGAAGGTCGGGGACAGGCGAGGTCGAGCGTGGGAAGTCAAACGAGGAAATCACTGGAGAGTGGCGCACTGGCGATGTACGATCTGGTGGCGAATGACAGAGAGACGGGCAACTAAATACCACGGGCTGATTGATGAGACGAGTGGCAGCTGGGTGATGAGGTGGGCGTGGCTGGCTGGCTGATTGCCTGAGGGCGGGACAGGGTCAGGGTGGGAGGGGGCGAGAGTGGAGAGCGGAGTCGTGACAGCGGAATCGTGACATCCTCATCAAATGTGGTATCAGTGTCGGGGGCCGGTGACACTGCGGCAGGGTCCCGGTGGGATTTTGACCTGTGGCCCCCAAAGGCGACTGCTCTAACCACTGAGCCGCTGCCGCCCCAAATATTGTAATGAATATTCCATTTCTGCTCACAAATCTCATTCGGACACAATTCAACTTCTGAGAATACCGTCTGCACCTCTGGAGGTCGGGTCTTTATTTGGCCTCTGCGAGTCTCTGCGAGTTAAAAAAAATTGATGGATGTTAAAGTGAAACTGTCTAAAGTTGACGACAATTGAGAAACCTATGAGGGTTTGATGAGTTTCTTTCACAACTTCAAAGGAGCTCAAATGAGGCTTTACATCTTTCTGCTTTGATGAGCCAGAACACGTGTTGTTGCTCAAGGACACGTGGGTATGTGGAAATGGGGAAGACTGGGACCGAACCGGTCCGAGGAAGAAAACGCTAATCCCTGACCCGCACCGACGGGATTCATTTACAAATTCATTTCACAATGATTGATCAATAATGCCTCAACGTGTATTGTTCAGTAAAACATTCCTGAGCATAACCGATCA
>JAFBJT010108354.1:41899-52998 GCA_016785325.1 Chascanopsetta lugubris
ACGGGAGAGAGAGAGGAGAGAGAGAGAAGACACACACACACACACACACACACACACACACACACACACACACACACACACACACACACACTCACAGCCACACACGCTGTCGCTCCACACACACACACACACTCACACACACAGCCACACACACACACACACACACACACACACACGCTGACAAGAGCAAGGACACGCAGAGGGACACATCCTATATAATGTAACGGATGCGTTTGCTCCGCAGCGTTCCGGTGTTCCGCCGTGCTCCGTCATTAAAATCAGAATTTGCACAACGCCATTGCCACGGTGTTTAAGTGTTTCCATAACATATATGACAGGAAGTGCAGTGCCCACTATCATGTCCCATTTACACACTGTGTGCCGTCTAAACGTATGTAACTCACACAAACACACACACACACCCACTTCCTGGTCCGGTCCAATTGCCCGATGCGGGGGCGCGCCCCGCCATAGCGGCAGTAGTTTATTCCACCCCGGGACTGAGAGAGCGTGAAATGGCTGAAGGGGTGTTGCGCTTAAAGCTTAGTTGTGTATGTATTGATAGGGTGGGGAAAGCGTTCATATATACTTTATAACTGGTTAAATAATGATAAATTAATATTTTATTTAATTATGATCATTATTTGCAGCTCCACAATCATGGGTTGGTAGACTTCCCAAAATAATATTACCCATGTCGGTGGTATGGCCCAACTGGCCTTGATTGGTCCAATTTGGCCCAACTCTCTGCGTTATTTAAGGGGTGACTCATTCAAGGGAGAGAGAACGTAGGTACTGTGCTGCGATGCTGGTTATGTCCGGTTCTGGTTATGTCCGGTTCTGATGCTATGCTATGTTCTGAGGTGCTATGCTGTGCTGTGCTAAAATATGCTAAGCTGCTTGAACAAGCTGTATCCTGGAAACAAGTATTTATTTTTCTTTATTTATTTGGGGGTTGCTTTTTGCGCGGAGAATAAATTCCCAAACCTTTACTGAATCAAACTGCCACACCTCGTATTTGTCCAGTCCAGTCGGTCCACATCCCAGTAAGTGGGGTGACCACGGTGGTCCCTCACACTGTCCATCATCAAACCCCTCCTGCATGAGAGGAAACATGTCTTTACACAAGCTGAGCGATAGCAACGCATCCACTCCAAGCGACCAATTCACAGTCTGTTTTGATGAAGATGCCTGGAGCAGCTCGTGTTAAAGCAGTGACCTTGTGGCGCAGATGGGAAATTAATTGTTGTCCTTAATTACTTCTTATCCTTCGTGACTTCTGGAGTGTCCCACATGCTGAACCCACGACTTCTGCTCGGTTATGCAAAAGTAAAAGCATCACGTCAAGTCATGCAGTGTCCCATATTTACCAACTCACTTGCAAAAGCTGGATTCTCACCATGTAAAAGATAAAAACCTTGACTCAGTAATCCGCTCACGCTCCCCGAGGAGACGAGGATTCACATTTAGCTTATGCGAAATCGATGATCACTTGAGTTTATGGTGCAAAAAGATGCGGAACTTATATTTACACTGATCAAACAGGGTGGCAAACTGGTCCCTTAGGCATGTCATCTTCCGCCCACTCGCACAAAACTGGCGCACTCTCACACACGAGCGACCGAACCTCTGCGAGCAACATTTGATTTGAGGTGATGGGATTGCTGGAGCGCTCGCTTGTAATCCTGTAAAGGCGACTCCAGTGTGTCTGTGATGCGTCCCAGTGGCAGTGCAGCACTGGCCCCGGGGCACTGCTAAATGAATTTGTCTGTAGTCACCCGGCCAAATGAACATGGAGACCTAACTGGGAGAGTGGCGGGTGCAGCAGTTCATTTATGAGATGCATTAGGATTTATGAGGTAATGAAGTGCAAAGGTGCTTTATTACCCGCCCGCCAACGTCAGTCTGGCGCAACGGAAAGCAGAAATGACACAATGCATCAGCTCCTGCCTTTGTTTCCGCCGCTCGAATGACAGGAGATTGATGTACGGGATGAAATCCATTCAAACCAATTTCCAACATGAAACCCGTGTCATTTACTTAACTCTACGTTATACCTGATATGTAGAGATCATGCACAATGTGTCTGCTGCGTTACCATTGGAATCATTGGTGTCCGCATAGTCCAATTGGTTCCGAAGGCCCAGTTACACCTGACATTAGACTGTGTCACTTCTAAAAATATTACAAAACAATTACATACTGACATTTTTATGTCTATATATCCACCTAAATGTTTGATTTTTTTCCATTACCTTGTATCGAGCCCATTAGTGTATATTTACCTGAGGAGGGGGTCCTCTCTGGGAGGCGTCCTGTTTCTACAGCAGCCCAGAGTGGACTAAACTTGTTTTGAGTTTCAGTGACAACTGAAGTCTGCCATAGGTTCTCCTGCACGCACAATAGGGTGAGGCTGTGGTGATGGATACAACATGCAACTCCACCCCTAGATGTCACCAAATCTTCCACACTGCATTATTAGGCCTCGTGCCGTATTTTATTCCAAATATTCATTAAAAATCTTTTATCCACTATCAACATGCCTCACTGTGACTCCTGTTTGGACCAATCCTGAAAGCCGGCCAGGTGTGGAGGGAGAGAGAGAGAATGGTACTGATCTCCTCCTCAGCCACCCATAAGCTGCGTGAGGAATAAGATGATCGCGCGCTTGAGAGCACGTGTGTGTGTGTGTGTGTGTAGGTGTGTGCGTGTGTGTGTATGCTTGCGTGCGTTTGGAGTGTGTGTTCATGAGTGTGTGTGCGTGTCCACATGTGCGCACTGGGACTGATATGTGAGGAGTGGTTTTGATGGTTCAGTGCATCCTGGTTGAGATCAAAATCATCTCAAACTTGTGTGAATGAGGTCTCCAAGGAGGGTAATGGAGAAAAAGGTCGGCTTAGTGGTTTGTTGTAGATTGTGTGTGACCAAGTGTGTGTGTGTGTGTGTGTGTGCGTCTATACAGTGGAATCAATTGAGAAGTCAATTATATTGTGTCCATTTGCATTGTGTTTATTGTCATATACGTATGTTGATGTCATTGAAATATAGAGTGAATGCCTGCAGTGTGTTCTAACTTTCACATAATATCCGGGGCAAATGGAATCACAATTCACACACACACACACACACGTACACACACGCGCACACACACACACGCACACGCTCGCGCACACACACACACACACACACACACACACAACCATACAGAGAGATAGCAGTCCTAAAATGTGTGTTTTTTTGGGGGGGGTCTAAGACCAATGAATTATTCTCTTTGAAAAAATATCCTGGATATGTCCTTTTATCTGATCTTACATCAAAATTTAATGAGGCCTGTCTTGTCTTGCCTTATGTCTCATCCTGATATCCCAACCCGTGTGTCATGGAAATCTGCTCAGTGGTTGTTGCAATACTGCTATCAAACAAACAGCAATCCAACTGACAAACAAGTAAAAACAAGCGTGGAAAAGTCCCCCTACTGCTTGGTGGAGAAAAAAGGGACTCACGAGAAACAACAAATCATGTGTGAGCTCGTGTATTAAGGTCTAGGTTAATTGGTTTCTTTTTACCTTCACCTAAAAGTACATTCGAAAGTGTCCACGCACAAGACTCACTGTCATACCTTCAAATGGAACAAAACTATATTTAAGATGACATGGGTTATACAATACCATGAGAACTATACTCAGTAAGGAATAGGGTACTTTTACCTGTTCTTAGCATTTGTATCAAATATTTGATTTGCGCCTTAGAGAAGATAGAAGCTGAAATCTTAAATCAGATAAACCAGCGAGAACTTCATCCTCTGAAGGTTGTTTTTGGGTCTACAAATAACAGATGTAGAATAAAGGTGGAGTCTGTACGATTTGGTGACCTCTGGAGGTGAAGTTGCACGTTGTATCCATCACATTATCTTCACCAGTCTGAGCATGCAGGAGAACCTATGGTAGACTTCAGTTGTCAATAAACTCAGACGACGTTTACATTTAGGTGATTATAAAGCCATGAAAATGTCAGTGTGTAATTGTTTTGTAATGTTATTATATAGCGACAAAAATGACCAAAATCGTACACACTGCACCTTTAAAACTGCTAGTTCACACACAGAAATGTTCGAATATTATATAAAAGCAAAAATATTTTCTGTTTGCATGTGGTTCATGGGTTGTAGCAGATGTTCACTAACCAGGTGGTCAGTAGTTCCATCCCCATTCTCCACACACACACACACACACGTCCTGGAGGCCAAAGGCTGAACCTAAAATGTCCTCATGTTTTTTATAAAAATCGAACACATTGATGCACTGTATGGATGTGAGTGTGGACTAAATAATAAATAGACACTTTACTGTAACCTATTGGGTGTGGTTATCAGACTAGACATCATTAGCATGCAGTTATGTTGCCAACAGCGAGGAGTCTCATTTATCTGCTAATGAAGGTCATGGGATGTGGGGGAATTCTCCTTGAGTGATGTTGTAAGTGAATATTGATAGACAGACATTTTTAAAACTACTTGTGCAGGGATTTCATTTGTGCTGATTGTGCAGTTGTTGATTGCTGATAGTACACAGTGTACACTCTCTCCACATACACTATTTAGCATGGGGATGGGACCTGGGCCGACTCCGTGCATTACCAACGCATACCAATGCTGCCATGAGCAAGTGAATGTGTTGCGTGTTGACTTTCGAATCCCCCCTTTGCAAAACGCTGAACCCCACATTGTCCCAAACACTCAAAGATACAAAGTGCTGCAAGTAGAAGCACGGTATTAATGTTTGTGTGACTGGGTGAAGGTGGGCTTTACTATCGTGCTATGAGAGGTCTTCAAGACTTGATAAAGCGCTTTATAAATACAGACCATGTATGACACCATTAAAAATTGTGCATCATTTTAACAGGATTTCACTTACGCAAGTGAACTCAATCATGATCCCCAGAGGTTTGAGCAGTGTGTGATTCTTCATCAGATTTGGGTCACACAAGATTCTGCTGTCTACACAAAACAAATGGGAGAGGTGGTGAAATTTCATGTAACTTCACCGGGCCAGATGGAGCCTGACATGGAACAGCAGTTGACCATAAACGTTGCCTCATTTTTCCAAAATCAGAAAAAAATAAGATCCGGCCGAGGGAGGCAGAGTTTGGAGAGGTGACCGGAGACGGCGGAATTACAGATGTAGTTTGCTGCAGAGTCAATCAGCGAGATCCTCGGCCTCTTTGTTGAAATGCATTGGAGCACATTCAAATCTCCAGTTTCCAGCACAGCTGCCTCTGTGTCTTGATTTCTCTTCACGTGCTCGTTGACCCCAGTTAATCACAACAATCCGAACTTGTCGTCATCAATCTTTCGCTACAGGACGGCTGCAGATTGAAACCAAGCGTGCCCCCAAAAGACTGATGTGCCTGCAACGGCTCAAGATTGAGTTAGACTGTGTCTCCTATTAGAATTCATTTGTGGAGATGAAGTGGGCGGCAGCATCCCGACTTTGAGGCGAATATCGTTGACCTCGCAAACTTCTCCGGGCCCGTTCAAGATGTGTCTGTGGTGTCGCGTCACGTCTTCTTCAACCGCTTATCCAGTAATCTGGGTCGTGGGGTATTTCAACCAGTACACATCGGGTCACTGGGCCAGTGACACCGCAGCGGGGTCCAAGTGGGATTCAAACCTGTGACCTTTGCCTCCAAAGGCGACGGACCTAACCACTGAACGAATGCTGCCCTTATATACCTCTGCAGTGGTTTACTTCAAACACCCAAGAGCTACTTTTGATGTACTTTTGCACTGAAGCTTCATAAAACACAATAATCAAACGTCACATTATATAATACAGTTGCGGTCTATAATGTGGTGTTTCGACGATATGCTAATCATCATACTTCGAGGAGTCTGCACACTTATGTGCAAGTACTTAAGTGCGGATATGGATTCAGGACATTGTCGTTTCCACAGAGATTTCCAAGCTAAGTACGAAGTTCTAAAGTGTAAGCGTAATTTGCACATAGCTCTTTTGCACATGACTCAGCAGCTGAATAGGCTGCTCCCGAAAAGCAGGGACTTCAAATTTAGGGAAACAGAGAGGTTGGTAATCAACAATTTTATGCATGTCATAACTTCCCCACTCATACACTCTCTCTCTTCCCTGAGATTTCCATATTGGCATCCTGTGCAACGTTCGGCTGAATGCTGCCATGTGAGGTTTGACAGGTCTCTTCATCGTCTGCCTGTTCTTTCACAGTCGTAGTCGTTATTTTGACAAAATAATCCAACATCAAGCTGATGTTCATTCATTTTCCACTTTAAAGATGCAGTGTGTAAGATGTTGTTTTCATTCATTTTTTTGTCACTTCTATATCTATAGAAATAGAACCACAAAACTATTATACAGACATTTTTGTCGGGGCAGTTTTTGTTCGTGACACGAGACGGCAAGTAAGAACCGAGGGAAGGAGAGAAGACGCCAAGAACAGAGAAAGGTCCTTGAAGAAAGCCCACACCTGACCTGTCACAGAGGGCCACAGTTCACCTTTCAGCGTGACAGTGGCTCCAAGCATTGAGCCAGGACAGTGCTGGAGTGACTTTGGGAAAAGTCTGTCTCTGTCCTTGTGTGTCTCTGCCAAAGCTCTCATTTAAAGTTGAAAACATCTGTGGGGAGACCTGAAGATGGAAATGGAGCTGTCTGATGGAGCTGCAGAGGAAGTGTTTGGGAAAATGCCAGAAAAGACTCGGTGTTGTCATTTTCCTTCCAATTAGGCTTTTAAGAAGTACTTGTAAACTACAAGTTTAAATCAATTGAAAATTGGCACAAAAAAAACCTAAAATAGAATGTTTTGATTATGTGATACAGAGTGTGGATTGGTGGGCAAAAATGCCCTCGTGCTGATGGTGATGGTGTTTGAATACTTTACGGGGCTGTAACATAGTGGACGCTCGTCAACACATGGTGACGTTCAATTAAACAATGATGTTGCCTATGTCAGTTTTCTATGCTGTATCAAACAATGCAGAGATGAAGCCAAAATACCTTTAATATTAAGGCTGACATTTTTCACAGGGTTTGTGTGCAATCAATCAGTCCACCAATGAGTCAAACACCCTGGTTATGGGTCACAAATTAGCCATAGCATTAAATAAGTTACAATAAAAATGATACCAATTGACGCTTGCATTGGGTGGAGAGTTTGGATTATGTCCTATAATGTAACCCAACACTAGGTGGCGAGTGAAACGTTAGTTCGGCTTCAGTTTTGCCATGTTGGAAATCTCGATATATACAGTCGTTGGTTCATTATGATGTCGAGGCTGCTTACGTTTTTATGCGACGAGAATGCGGAACTACCTTTTCCTCACCACAGTACTTACAGCTTACGAGGCCACGGAGGAGCTGAGGCTCAAGTTAAAATGAAATTTCCACCCTGCGCTCGGGGGTTTACCTCAGGCTCTTTGTCACCGCTCTAATGCCTGATGTTGATCTCGGAACTGACGGTTAAAAAGTGCAGAGAGAATGGAAACATGTTGAGATGGAGTGAGTGCTGCTCTCCCACTCAGCACTCAAGCAAACCTACAGTGGGTGGGCGTCATTCTCCAACAAAGTGACAGGTTGGGGGTGGGGGGGATCAGCCAGGGGACGCGTGGAGGAAGGATGGCACACTCAGTAAGGCAGGTCAAAGGGAGTGAGGAAAGGTAGAGGCGTGATTCAGTGCCACCGACGATGTGTGTGTGTGTGTGAGAGAGAGGTTTGCGAAGGGAGGATATATTACATGCAGTTCCATTAGTGTGTGTAATGGTGCTGAAAGGCTGCGTCCTGGCGCTGTTGACCGTGATGCTGGTAGGAGTTGAATTAAACAGTCCCTGCATGTCAGGCTGCACCGGTCACATCCTGGGCTCTCGAAGAGAAACACGAGGCGCACGCGGCCACATGGCGACGCCTCGAACCAGCCGAGGGCCTTCGCTCTGCTTTACCAGCTAAGTGTATGCCCAGCATGAGACCAACTCTGTGGTGATGATGACGCGCGGTAATTGCCACGGCGGGGTGCACAAATTTACACTCGGCACCGTGTGAGTGCGGGTAATTGGATTTCACATTACCACCTCAACAACGGTGATGAAGTATTAATTATGTAAAATTGGTCACAAAGCGTCTTCGAAAAGCCGGTTTTGTGAATCCCGCAGGATCGGTTTGTTTTTTCCTAAAACATTACACACCCAATTGTGTGTTGTAGAAAGGTGTTCCATTTAAAGGTGCAGTGTGTAGGATTTTGTGGCTTCTAAAAGATATTACTAAACAATTTCATCCTGATATTTTCATGAGTTTAGAATGATGTAAATGTTTAGTTTTGTTTCCCCCCGTTACTCGAAAATGAGCCCTTTAATGTTTCTTTACACGAGGAAGGGGTCCTCTTGGAGGCCGCCATCTTTTGCGTTTCGGCGACAACTGAAGTCCACCACAGGTTCTCCTGCTTGCTCAGAAAGTTGACGGTGAGGTGATGGATACAATATGCAACTCCGCCACTAGATGTTAAAGGGCTCATTTAAGGGTAAAGGGAACTGAAACACCTATAGGTGGTTATGAAAATGTAATTGTTTCGTTGCGTTTCTTTGAAACTAGAAGTGACAAAAAGGACCAAAACCTTACACACTACCCCTTTAAACATATGCACTCACAGCTTTCTCGGATGCAGCCTAATTTCACTCGTTTACCTTTGCTGCCTGAAACCTATTCAATGCGCAGACGTTAGGGGCCCGTCAGAAAATTGATCGTAAATGATGCAGGCCAAAAGGATTACAGATCAATAGGGGCCTTAAGTGCTGCAAGCCCAACCTGTACAACACATCGATTCAGTTGCATGAGTTGGTGCACTTGGTGCATGAAATTCATTGAGTTACTGCAGCCCAGCATGTCAGTGCCAAGGCCTCGATCTCCTCGGGTTACTTTATTTAGTGTTTTTCCTTCTAATACAAAGCTGCTGGAGGTCAGTTAAGCGCTGAGTGATCAAATAGTGGCCGTGTGCTCATGTTGTATGTTGCGCATACGAGAGGTGTTTGGATCCTTGTGGCTGGCGCCAGTAAAGTTCCTCCTTATCCATGTTAACAAATACTTAGACTAAGACTCATACTCTTTCATCAAATATGACTTTGTCATGAAAGGGTGAGTCTTGCGCTCTATTCATTCATTCTTACATCCTACATCATAGTTTGACTTTAAAGGTGCAGTGTGTGACTTTTTTTTCCTATAAATATTACCTAATAAGTACATACTGACATTTTCCTGAATTCATAATCATCTGAGTTTCTTTTTTCCCCATTACCCTAAAATGAGCCCATTAATGAATATTTACATGAGGAGGGGGTCTTCTCTACGGGGGCCGCCATGTTTTTACAGTAGTAAAAGTGGACGGACTAAACATCTTTTGAGTTTGAATGACAACTGAAGTCGACCATAGCGTCTCCTGCATGCTCAGAAGGGTGAGGGTGAGGTGATGGATACAACATGCAACTTCACCTCTAGATGTCACCAAATCTTACATACTGCACCTTTAATCGTAATTTAGGGTTAGAGTGGTTAGCATCTAACCAGTTGTTTGGTAGTCTAATCCCAGTCCTAATCCCCTTCATGCAAGTAGTGTATCCTTGGGCAAGATACAGAACCGGCCCACATGAGGGTTCTATCCGTTCTGCAAGATGATTTTGCAAAGTGTATAAAATAACACCCCACCCTGGGGCAGCTGTGGATGAGGAGTTAGAGGACTTGTCCTTTGACCAGAAGGTCGGGGGTCGATTCCCACCTCCCCACATTCCATGTTGATGTGTCCTTGGGCAAGACACTGAACCCTACATTGTCCCAGAGATGCAAAGTGCTGCAAATAGAACTGTAAAGCACTTTGAAAGACTCAATAAAAGCGATATATAAATACAGATAGCATGCAGGAGAATCTATGGTAGACTTCAGGTGTCAACGTAAGTCACAAGATAGTTAGTATGTCCACTCTGGGCCACTGTAAAAACATGGCGTCCCCCGTAGAGAGGACCCGCTCCCCACATGAGTATACATTCATCATCTTATTTAAGGGGAAAGGAAAAATCATTCCGGTGATCATATATTCATGAAAATGTCAGTGCAGTCACTGCACCTTTAACGTTCAATTGGACCGCATGTGGCCCCCGAGCTAATGAGTTTGACCGTCCCCGCCCCCCAAGATGTGAACTTGCTGCACGTTCACTAAAGGCCACCAAACAGCGACGTCCACCTAACCCTAACCCTCCCAGCCTAAGTCCGTCTTGCCTCAGAATGGGTGCAATGCCAACGCCTACCTTCTGCTCTCCGCTTTACAATGTCTGATGTCCTCTCTGCCTTCCCTGGACGGATATTGCAGCGTGCATGGAATGTACGGGATGTTCGTTGTTGTACCGTGTCACCGAGTTGAAACCAATTCTCCTCCTTCTGTTTTTAGACTGCAGCCGAGATCAGATTCCACTGAATACCACCCGTCCGCTCAGTGCATAGTGCTCTGTATCGAGTGCTTATCTCTGCTCGTCTCTACGCCGACTTGCTAGCTGAACTGTGACCACAGTTTTCAAAGAGACACCTGCGAGCCTTCCAGGCAGCAATTTCAAGAGCAAGCACAAAAAGTGCAGTTTGAGAGGAGACAATAAATGAGAGGAACACAGACCTTAGTCCCGAATGTCAACGAGATGTTAATGTTTTATTTCTTGTGCAAATGAAGTGCGATTGCTCACCACTGTTTGATGAAGACAATTAATTTGTATTGTTCGATCATACACAGCAACGAGCGTTCTAAACTGCACATTTGAAACCGTGTCTTCACCTTAAGCTAAACACCTCATTTCAACTCTCCCCGCAGATGCGGCCATTTGGTTTGATTGTGTTGATTTGGTCCCAGGTTCATTTTCTAACACCGTGTCTCACGCATTTCAAATCTATTCATGTCGAGGTAACGCAAAGATGAGGATGGAGAGATCAATGAAGAAATGATGTTATGCTCGTGCTCTTACAGCACGACATGTAGAGCTCTGGTGACAGTGTGGAACGGCTCAGGGGCAGCTGGTGGGGGGGGGCTGTCCTCTGACCAGGGGGCCG
>JAFBJT010108354.1:53601-64384 GCA_016785325.1 Chascanopsetta lugubris
GAGGAACATTTTGTCCTCGTGGGCCAAATGAACTTTCACGGCATAATGGTCATTTTACTCAGTTGGGTCGTTGAAGGGCAGCTGAGGCCAATACATCCTAACCTGAACATTGAAGACATTAAGTTTTATTTTTAAAATATTTGTCACAAAAAAATAACTCTTCAAAGTCAATAGCTAAATTAACCCCTTTAGGTCTGTGCCTTTTAGGTCCGTTTTTTGCAAATCTTTGATTTTGCCTTTATATTTAACTGAAAGAATTGTTCACCGTGCCTTGGTGTGGTATTTTTTTAGCACAACTTCCCCTGGAAATCTAAGACTGTTCTCTTCACTTTGACAATGATATCAACATGTTGGGCCCTCAAATACACAGAAATCAGAAATCCGTTTATCAAAACATGTCATTTTTATATCAAAATGACACACAAACATGCTGAATCAACCGTTTTGAATGCTGAAAATGTTCCAAGTAAACTAAAATCTTCAACAGCAAAACCGAGACTGAATAAAACTATATATGAGAATTTGCCAAAAATAGCAGATGTGATCAGGCGTTTTCTTTTTTCTTTCTACATCTCATTTTCAAATCAGGTTACGTGCGGCATTCTAGCCGTCCCAGAATTCAAAATAGTGCACATATATACATATAAAACATCATGGTACACTTTGTAGAGTGAGACTTTCTGCCCACCAGGTGGCAGTGCTTTGTGTCGTGAGTCTGGTGGAAGGGGCCAAGTATAATTTGTATTTTTTTTACAAAAAAATATGTATTTGGATGATAAACTGCCAATCAATTTAGGGGGAAGACTAAACAGTGTATACAAATCTGTAAAGGCAGATTATTATTTATGTGATCTACTGTAAACACACGGGATCCATGGCTACAGCACAATGTTCGTAGGTCAGTGATGGTGGACTTCACGTCTGATCTATTGTAAACACGTGGGATCCATGGCGACTCGACACTCTGTTCAGATCAGTAATGGTGGACTTCACGTCTGATCTATTGCAAACATGTGGGATCCATGGCGACACGACACTGTTTTCAGATCTGTGACGGCGTATTGACTTACGTCATCTATTGTGAAACACACAGGGACGATGGCTCCACTACGCGGTTTACAGATCTGCACACGAATACATACATTTATAAAGACATACTAAAGAGAGTGAAAGCTTAGTATTACCTCTGACCATCGACAAACGAGGCGTCGTTGTTCTCCTCCTCCTCACTGAAGATGTGGACTTCGTCTTCCTCACCCAGTCGATGGACTTAATCAATCGCTGGTGCGATGTTCATTGTCCGTTATCGTCCACAAACCAAACCCTCCACATTGCCGGATCATACCCCGTCCATCTTCTACTCCCGCAGGGTTTAGATCTCCTGCGACCAATTCCCGCGAGATTTTTCGTGTGGTCTCGTGGGAAAGGTAGTCCCGAATCAAGCATTTTTATTTTTTCCTGTTTTGTAAAAGGATTTTTTTTTAAATGACGAAGATATTGAGATAAACGCAGGGGTGGGGGGGGGGACGTCATTCCCCCGCGACGAGGCACGACAAACGGCACGCAACGATCGTCGCGTGATCGCCAGCGACGGTTAGAGGCGTTTCATCAGCTGTGACGTAAGCGGAGGTTCACCTCCACAGGTGATGTCAATCATCTGATGATTACAAGCCGGAACCAACGGGTCCGCGCCAGTCAGGGAGGAAGTCGCCGGACACATGGACATCCAACCGCTGAGCGTAAGTTTAAACGGTTTCCACGCGAGTTCATTCTTCAAAATAAATAAATAAATAAATAAATAAATAAAAACCTCAATGAATGCACGGCCAGCGTAAGTTCTGCGTAACTCATTGGGCAGAGGCCGCACCTGGAGCCCATCCAGGAGGAGGAGTCCGAGCAGGAGGAGGAGGAGGAAGCGGGAGGAAGCGGAACAAGAGCGGAGGAGGACTTTCAGCGGGAAGGGTCGGAGGAGGAGGAGGAGGAAGAGGAGGAGGCGGAGGAGGAAGAGGAGGAAGAGGAGGAGGCGGAGGAGGAGGAGGAGGAGGAAGAGGAGGAAGAGGAGGAGGAAGAAGACCAGAGCGAGTGTGATGATGTGGAGGAGGAGGAGGAGGAGGAGGAGGAGGAGAAGGAGGAAGAGGACGACCCCCCCAGGGGTCTGAGAGCCGTGGGACGCTCTCGTCCCCTCAGCCCAGACGGTCCGATTCAGCCACCATGTTCTGACCGTCACCGAGGAGCAGTGGGATGTAGCTCGGTGTTTGATCTGAGCTCACGTGCCCAAGACCTTTCATGGAGGTCCAGTCTGCAAGACATGAGAATGAAGGTAAAGCTTTTTGTCCCGTCGTTAAAGGCACAGTGTTTTAGGATGCAGCGACATCTGATGGTGAAGTTCCACACTGCAGCTGGAAACTCCTCAAACGTCAAGTGTGTCACTTGTCCATGTTGAGCTATTTTTAAAAACAAAACAAAAACAAACATGGCGGCCTCTTGAGGAGGACATGCCCCCCCAAGCGTGTAAGATTTGGTGACATCTAGAGGTGAAGTTGTGTCCTTCCCCCTCGGCCCCGTTGAGCATGCAGGAGAACCCATGATAGACTTTAGTTATTAAAACTCAAAAGATGTTCAGTGTGTTCACTCAGGGCTACTGTAAAAACATGGCGCCCCCCGTGGAGAGGACCCGCTCCTCATGTAACTCTACATTAATGGGCTGATTTAAGGTTAATGGTGGGGAAAAAAAGATGTATTCAGGTGATTATAAATGCGTGAAAACGTCAGTATGTCATTAGTTTGTAACATTTTTAGAAACAAATGACAGAAATCGTACGCACGGCACCATTTGAAGATTGAATAGAAATGCAGGATCTTTCACCTAAATCTTGAACACTGGACCTTTAAACTTAGAATAAATACAAAACATACAACTCAGACAAAAACTTTATTTTTCCTTTATTTTTTTTAGCTTTCCTCGAAGAAACTTTCAAGATCTAAATCAACAGGGCAGAAGACAACGAGAACAAAACGCCGGAAGTCATCAGTACGTATTAATGCTGCTTTCTAATATTATTTCATACTGATTCTAATGACGTTTTATCGTGTGTGTGTGTGCGTGTGTGTGTGCGTGTGTGCAGGATCTGTTTCCGCCGTGGGTGGTGGATCTGATGGTCAACATCGAAGAGGCAACAACACATGAACTGGTGGTTGAGTAACTCTCCTTGTTGTGAGGTCGTGCATTGATATCCTTAAAAAGATTGATCTCGCTTTTTGCTTTTGCACTTTCTGATCATGCCAAAGATACATCGCATTCTTTACGCTGTAAAATAGTATTTTTTTCTCGGTGTGTGACGACTTTAATACTTGGAGCCCACCAGACGAAACGGGCCTTTTGGTTTTCCTGACATCTATCCAGCGTTGATAGTACAGGACTTTTGACAGAGTTGACAGCCATGGAGAGGAAAACCAAAGGAACTGAGCTCTCCACTCATTTTTGTTTTTGGTTTGAACCCTTTTTACGTCACCACACCACTGGATAGAAGAGAAAGGAGATACGGTCAACGAACGTAACATTTAAGACGACACCTTTGACGTTAGCGTGAGCTTCATGAGCTGAACTTGAAGTACGGGGGCCCATAAGGTTTTGACCTCATGTAAAACGCACATGTAAAGACGTGTCATTTTGTCAGAGCTGCAAGAGACGAAAGTAAACATGTAAAATGTGATATTTCTGAATCATCAGTTAATAAATAAAGATTCATGATCAAAGTAAATAGTGTTAGTAATAGTAATAGTATCTTACTTGTAGTGTACCTGTGTATATGTAAAATAAAATACACAGATTTTGATCCATTACCTTTCGGGTTGCTGCAATAGTTGTAATCCATTGTAATTGATGATCAGCATAGACAGCAAATCATTTGATAATCAATAAGACTACATGTGGGAGTAAGTAAATATTTTTCCACCGCGTCATTCTTCAGCTCAAATAACGTTCATCACCCTGATAACAAGTTGAACAACACGTGTGTTTCATCGCGTTGCATCAAATGAAATTGGTAACCAATCATTATTAATGGGGGGGCGGGGGGGGCAGCGGCTCAGAACATTGGATAAGCGGTTGAAGATGACATGACATGACATTCATTTTTCTCTGCGTCGATGCTGAAAACTCTGGTAAAATATTTTCGGATTCAAATGTAATAATGGCCGCAATGTTTTATTTACACAACATAAAAGAAAAACATTCCGAGTTATTTTACTGGGGTATATTTTTTCTTACATACTTACTACTATACTGATTTGTTTTCCTTCAGTTGACCTTCAGCATTTTCTGTTTGTGTGTTGCATTTTTTAATTTTTTTTAATTCCTATACGCTCCTCATTTCCTCACGTGTTGTTTGTGCTTTGTGTATAACCAGGATTTTATCCCGCGAAAAACACTCGATGATGATTATGCGTCGGCACATCATCTTGGACCCTGAGTGACTCTGCAGACTCTGGTACGACAACACATCCTCGCACTCTTGACATTATCATTTCAGAGTAATTGTTAAATACTCAAATCAACACTTTAAAAAAATATACCTCTCCTGAAGTATTGTTTCTGTTGTTACATACAGTGACATCTGAGCTCAAACGATGTGACGGCATCAAAATCGGGTGTCACACGTGTCGGTGTTTGTGGGAGGAACACGCTAAGTGTACCGATTCAATTTGGCATCGGACAATTATGAAAAAAATACTACACCGTGGAAACACAGCACTTGCCGCCGTCTCTCTTCAGACAAACATGTTATGATCGCAGCCGAGGGATCCATAATGTTGGGCTTATGCAATGCTGCGGGCAAATGACCTTGTTTATCTGTCTGCCAGATAAGACGAGCGTCCACCAAATGGACCGAGGAGACAAATAGAGTTTAGTGTCAAAACAGTTTCAAAGGACAGCTCCGGCCCGCACTTACACAAGCGCGGAGGACACGCGCACATTTCTGTAATTGACCGTCATTATCTCACGGCCTTGTGTGTTGTTCAGTATCTTGAGCCGTATTGAACAAAAACAGGATACGTGTGATCGAAACCTCTGAGGTAAGACGATCAGTCATTTGGTCAAAAAACAGGGCTGTTTTGCTTTACGTTCCAAAGTCAATATTGACAACAGACCTTGTGGACCTGGATCTACGCACGTCCAACAGGGTCATCCACCGTTGAAAGCGGCGTTGTCAAATACATTTTATATCTGCCGGCAGCCGTCAATCATTAGCTCGCCTGGAGGCCGGATTTCCAAATAAATACTGCTGGTTCAGAGAAATCACTTTAGAGGGAAAACTACAGTCCTGCCGAGCAGCGGACGGCAAAGAAGACATTGATCCGAACAACAAAGATGCCTGGATTACGTGAGAGGCTGGCGTTCGTGGCGGGAGTGACCCTGGCCGTGTTGGCCGTGGCGAGGTCCTCCCCTTTGGTGGGCCCGGAGCCAATCCGCTGTGCCGCCTGCTCCCAGGAGAAGCTGAGCGACTGTCCGGCCGTCCCGGCGGACTGCAGGCAAGTGCTGAGGGAGCCCGGCTGCGGCTGCTGCATGGCCTGCGCCCTGGAGAGGGGGGCGTCCTGCGGGGTCCACACGGCCCACTGTGCCGAGGGCCTCCGCTGCACGCCCAGGCCCGGAGAGGCCAGACCCCTCCACGCTCTGACCAGGGGCCAGGGGGTCTGCACCGAGGACGCGGGCCAAGGTAGGAGAGGTTTCGCCGCCGTCGCGCCACAATACAGTGGAAAACACTGGAAACAGCCGTCCCATGTGCGTCCTTTAAACCTTCCTTCGACCCACACAGAGGACGCCGAGGGGGATTCCAGCTCCCTGCACTTCCTGCTGGGTCTCAACTTCCCCTTCGACCAGCAAGACCACACCGAGGGCCAGGAGAGCATCAAGGCCAAGGTCAACGCCATCCGCAACAAACTGATGCAGCAGGTGAGGGCGCGGGGGGAGAAACACACCGAGGGGGAGACGCGCGCCTTCCTTCCACTAGAGGGAGCCGTAGATTTCTATGGAATCGTGGATCCGGGTGGGACTATTTCATCCCATCTCCTCTTTTCTCTCAAGGGGCCGTGTCACGTCGAGCTCCACGCGGCTCTGGACATGATCGCCAGCTCTCAGCAGAAACAGGGCGAGAAGTTCACCACCTTCTACCTCCCCAACTGTGACAAACACGGCTTCTACAAGGCCAAGCAGGTGAGAACCTTTTTTTTAAAAATAAAAAAAAATTTAAATCTTTTTATTATTTTTTTACAAACGTGCCACACGCTTCAAATGAATCTCCACGAGCTTTCGGTTCACCCGCGCCATCCTCTGCTTCCTCCCCAGTGCGAGTCGTCTCTGATCGGACCTCCCGCCCGCTGCTGGTGCGTCTCCTCCTGGAACGGGAAGAAGATCCCGGGTTCCAGCGACCTGCTGGGCGACGCCGAGTGTCACCAGGAAGTAACAATCTGATGGAGGCGACGCACTCGCCGCAAAGCGCCACATCGTTTGACCTCTGCGTGCAAACACTTTTGTGAGCCGACTACATCACGATAACGATATGATATATAATATAATGTAAGAATAGTATTTACATGCTTAAACTTATTTATTCACTTACTTGTATATTCCTCCCTCCTCCTTGTATTTTTTTTTTTATACATTTGCCTGTTGTTGTTTTTGTTTGTATTGTAAATAAGGCCACACTGTCTATGTTTCTGACTGAATAACTCCAGTGCTCAAAACCACGGGTCAGCAGCTTTGCCAAGAGTTGCCAGGATCATGTTGTTTTTGTTTTTGGTTCTTTTCCTTTCTTACATTCATTCATTTCAAAGTGGATCTTTGGTGGCACCAAAGACCCAAACAGCTGCTCATTCAGAGCAACGCGTTGACATTGTCTGAATGTTTCTCCATTGGCCTTCCCTCGGTGGGACAGGATACTTAAAGTGCCGCAGACGTATGTGCACAGCGGTCACTCGCAAACACATCAGGGTTCGTCCGAGCCACCGCGAGGTTTCCGGACGAGCCGTCCGCTTTTGTCTACCTCTCCCGGTCTTTGCAGGTCCACAGGTTGGGCTGGTTTCACGCTGAGGGCCCGGCTCAGCCCGACGTTTCTCACCTCTTTTATTTACGGAGCACCACTGTGATTGTAGAGGATCATTTATTTGCTTCTGTTCTTGTATTTATTTTCATTTGTGTGAGTGAAGTGCTTCGTGCTCTCTTCTGTGACACCGGGGATGCTGCTAGTACGTTACTGGTTATGTTGTAACAAGACTCATGCTACTTTTTGTGGATCGTCATCAGATTAAATTAAAGGTATTATTTCATCGCAACGGCTCATGATATGATGGTTTGTTTTTTTCAATGACTTCCAAAAAAAAAAAAAAAATCCAACCATTTGATTCTGCCTTTATTAAGTAAAAATAGAGCTTTGAAGATGCATTAAACATATTTTCTTATCAGCGGTGAGGCAGAGATCAGAGGTAGCTGCTCGTGACCTTCGTCCCCCTCCGACGACGAACCTCAAGAAAAAAAAAATCAGCTTATGTCACGTGACGACAAACGGGAAACGTCCTTCCTGCTCTCGCTCTCTGGCTCGTGAACCAGCACAACGAAGCAAAAAACTTTGTATGCGTTGTCGCGTTTGAGCCGTCGTTCCATCCCACTTCCCCACGGGGGGGGGGGGGGGGGGGGAAGGGGAATTCATGGGGGGGGGGGGGCAGGAAGTGGAATTCATGGCAAGGCACTTGCGCGCTCACTCCCGAGATAAGTTGTCGGGCTGTTTGTGACGGCGCGCGCTGTCGATCTCGATATCAGATTACAAGTCGAGTACGAACGCGCAGTCCCACTTAATTGTGCGTTAGCGGAGATCAGCAGCCCCGTCCGTTGCCCCGTCCGTTGCCCCGTCCGTTGTCTGTGAGACCGTTTCGGTCCCGTGACCGGCAACGGCCCTCTGAGTTTCTCCGAGCACGTCCTCGTCTCGGGAGGACGTCTGCGTCGGGACGGACGGCGTGTAAACGAAGCCTCTGCGGAGCGGTGAAGGCCGAGCCTTGCTCTCCTCCCGCGTTGCTCTCGCTCTCCTCCGGCCGGCAACAGATAGAAAAAGCAAACACCCACAAACGGGGGGCTTAATTGTGCGTTAGCGGCGATCAGCAGCCCCGTCCGTTGCCCCGTCCGTTGCCCCGTCCGTTGTCTGTGAGACCATCTCGGTCCCGTGACCGGCAACAGCCCTCTGAGTTTCTCCGAGCACGTCCTCGTCTCGGGAGGACGTCTGCGTCGGGACGGACGGCGTGTAAACGAAGCCTCTGCGGAGCGGTGAAGGCCGAGCCTTGCTCTCCTCCCGCGTTGCTCTCGCTCTCCTCCGGCCGGCAACAGATAGAAAAAGCAAACATCCACGTACGGGTGGGGCCATCTCTTGACCCCTCTCCCCAATATCCTCGGCGTCTCTGTTTTGTTTACAGTTCCTCTCGCTCCTCTCTCCCACCTTTCCTCCCTCTCCCTCTCGCCCTCTGTCTCTCTCTCTCTCTCTCGCCCTCTGTCCTTCCTCCGGGCTCCTATTGGCTCTCGGAGCTGTAGTGCTGGGTGGCGTCTCCCCGCTCCTTCCCATCCAAGCCCGGCAGCGGCAGCCCATATTTGTCCACGCACCAACAGAAGCCGCGCTTTCTGCCCTTGGACGGACGGCACTGGAAAGGGAAAGAAGGGACACGGTGAAAAGGAGCCGGCGAGAGAGAGAGAGAGAGACGGGGGGGGGGGGGGGGGGGGGGGGGGGGGGGGGGGGGGGGGGGGGGGGGGGAGAGAAGTGAGCTAAATGTGTAAATCCAGTTGAATGTGCTGCATTATGGGTAATGAGCCACTTTACCCAATGAAGTAGAACAGCTAGTTAAGAGACATTAATGGGGAGATTGTGCTGAGTGGACGCAGCCTCGGCTGTCCGGCACACTGTGGTATTTTGAGCTGCTTTTATGGTCTATGGTCTCCTGTCACACACACACACACACACACACACACACACAGAAAGAGCTTTAAGGTAAACAGAAACCTGGTCAAATATTTGCTTAGTCCCGTTTGTGAACAACTGAGAGCCGAGATCTATTTTCAGAAGCCGGTGGCCAGTGCGAATCATCTGTTGCTGATTATACCCCACAGCTCCAAATTATGGGTACGACAAATGACTTACAGAGTCTGTGGATCTACCCAAGGGCTGTTATTTGACTGCCAATTTTACTAAAGGTCAACCTCCACTCCAGTCAGACATGCAGCCATTCATTTTTAGGGCCAAAGTAACTGTGCTGCTGCTGCTGCTGCTGCTGCTGCTGCTGCTGCTGCTGCTGCTGCTGCTGGTCCACCAGGGGAGACGGAGCTAATGCAGAGGGAAGACCCGATTTGAGCTCAATATGTCAGCCGGGATTTGATCCAGAGGCTGTTGGGTGGGACGCCGGTTATGCCCGGTGCATCATCAGGGATTGAAACTCTGCAATCGAGAAAAAAGAAACAAAAAGAGACGGTGGATTGTCTGGGCGAAGAACGGCGAGAAAAGTGGCAGCGCAGGAGACGAGGATGTTCGTTCCCCTTCTCTCGATGAGACACTTGCGCTCATTAAGAGTCGCAGCGAGAACTTTTCCCTCCCAAAGTCGTGAAAACCATCTCGGAATGAAAGCAGCCCACGCGAAACGCCCCCCCCCCCCCCCCCCCCCCCCCCCCCCCCCCCCCCCCCCGAATCAAGATGTGGTCAAGGGGAGAAACCCCCCCACCACCACCACCACTCCCCCCGAGCGCATTCGGCGTGGACAAAGGCGACGAGCCCCGGGCGTTGCGAGGCTTGTCGTGAGATCGGGCCACTGAGGCCGTGGCGTGGGCCGCCCTGAGAGCGCCAGAGCCGCCCGTCTATGACGACCCGGTCCTGGGTGGGCCGGGGCGAGCGTGGGGACGGCCGCCGCTCTATTTCCGCGCGCGCCCCTCGAAGTCCGGCAATTACGGGGCGAGCGCGTCGGGCGCCGCCGGCCACCTCAGCCTCTCTCTCCCTGGGAGGGTTCCCGTTAGACGGCCCGTCGGCCCGGCCGTCAACCCCCCCCCCCCCCCCCCCCCCCCCCCGCTGGGGTTTGGCCCCTGCGGTTCCCGACCCCGGAGTCCGGAGGCTCGGCTCGACCTCGCTGGCGCGGCGGTGCAGTGCTGAGGCTCTAACAGCGACCGATGAAGACGGGCGGACAGCGGCCGATCTGTAATCGGGCCGCGGGAGGCCCAACGGCTCGGGTCACTTCCGCCGAGGCGCCCGAGTCTCAAAGCGGCGCTTTGGTGCGGTGGACCTTTGAGGATCGGCGCCGCCTCCGAGGACGGCGAGGCATGGGACGAATCGGGAAGAGGCTTTCTTACCTGCTTCTTCTTATAGAAGCCCCTCTGGTCACAGTTGGGAATGCGGAAGCCCCGGGGGTTGAGAATGTCCGTTATCTTGAGGCCGCTGAGGAGGCTCTCGATCTCTCGCCGACAGGGACCCTGCGGAGCAAGGAGCACATGAGGCGCGAGGTTTCCATAGTTTACGCAGTTTACGCAGTTTCCGCAGTTTACGGATGCGATGGCTTCGCCAACGTCGATGTCAACGGTGCAGTCGGCCAATTGTAATTCTCAAACAATGGGCGACTGCGATATGAAAGGCGGCGAAGGCCGAGGAATGAATTCGTCTGATCGACTTGCGGGAAGCTTAACAGTTTGCCCAAGCCGCTTAGAGCTCTTGCATTTTACGCACAAAAGACGGGGGGAGGGGGGGGTGTAGGGGTTGGGGGGTGGGGT
>JAFBJT010108355.1:19159-33411 GCA_016785325.1 Chascanopsetta lugubris
CACGGAGGCACAACACTGGATATTTTGTTACGACCCTGGGGTCGACATTCTGACTGTATTTTGGGGACGATGTGACATTGGTACAGTTGCTCCCGTGACAATTCCACGAGAGGCTGGAACACGAAGATTTGAAGGTTGACCTGCCGTAGAAGTCCAGCTGCGCAGAAAGGTGATAGTCAATAAAAGTGTTGCCTGAGGACGTTACTCTGCTCAAATTAAGATTATTAGTGTGAATTAGGATTCTGCATGATCTATGATAATAATAATAATAATAATAATAATAATAATAATATCAATAATTTGTGGCCTTGATGTTTAACGATAAAATCAAATGAAAAATAATACAATAGACTAGAATATTGTATATCGTCAAGAGACCACATGTGTCAAATATAATTATAGTTAAAATCCAACATATTAAAAAATCTAAATAATAACAATACAATACAATAGAATAGATTGATAATCATTTTAATTTCAGAAAATTAAATCAATAACAACAAATAAAAGAAACAAAAATGTTTTATGATTTCGAGACACCAGCTGTGTAACATATAATAATAATAGTTAGGATTTTGAACATAGATTTCAAATAATAACATGATAATATAGTAGATTAAGAACATGTTTTTTGGTATTTTCTGCATCACAAAAAACTACAACAACAACAATAATAATATTAATAATAATAATGATTATTATCATTATTATAAAGAACAAAGATTACCACATGTGTAAGTCATCATCATCGTGTCTCACCAGATGCTTTCCATCAGAGTTTTGGCCTTTGTAGTTGACGGACACCATCTCCCCAAAGTAGTGTGATGCAGATGCCAGTGAGACCAGGAGCAGCTGAAGGAGGAGCACCGCTGTGGAAGCCATGATGCATTCAACTCTGTCCCTGCTTCTCTGCCCCTCACATCCACCTGCAGCCTCGTTTTATAGACCAGAGTCTGAAGGAATGTCTATTCAGAATGAACAAAAATTAGAATGCTGCAAAACCAGTTGGAATTGATTAAGTACAATATATCCTCGGAAACCAGTGCTCTGAAAAACACCCACACATTATCATACTTTAGCACATGGCATGATAATGATGATGGCGACTGTAATGTTAATTATTGCGTTGTGTTTCTTGTTCTTACTCATATTTTGGATGAAAATATATAAGCTTAAAAGGTTTGTCACTTTTAACGTCAATAGCGAGCTATCAACCAACCAAGCAAGCAAAAAAACAACCAACTTAACCATTAAAACAATTTAACAACCAATCAACCAATTGACCAACCGTCTGGGCAGCTGTCAACAACTCTCATCCATTTATTCTAACATCAGGTTAAAAAAACGCCTTTTCTTTTGATTTAAACTCAAATGTTGTTTCAGCTTCATCTTATGTGATTGTGTAACATCAGACCAATATGTAACACCCAGATTGTAATGGGTGTAGTTGGAACCCAATCACAGCACAAAGAGGCAGGATAACCAGAGATAGTTCAAAAGGCTTTACTGAGCTTGGATGTAGCAAACAGAAAGCAATAGGACACAGGCTGGAGATGTAGTGGGATGAGGAGAAGCAGGTCGGAGGGCACAGGCTTGAGATGTCGCCAAGAGAGGTGAAAAAGGTCGGTTTACCAGGGGCAGGTGAGAAGGGAAGATCAGGAACAGACAGGGTCAAACACGGGGAATCAGGCAGAGAGATTGCTGGAAGGTATGGCATAGCACCATACGATCTGGCAGAGGCTGAGTGTGGGAAGGGGGACTAAATAGTTCAGGGCTGATTTAGTGCAAAGTAGGGCAGTTATGTAGGAACAGGATAGGAGGGGTGAGAGCAGAAGAAAAGATTGACACCTGGAATTTTGGTGACTCATGATGGTGTTGGCTCAGCTCTGTCAATTCTTCTTTCCTTTGTTGTTTAACACTTGGTTCTGTGAGATGAGAAATTCACCAATAAGCACACGCCCATCAGCTCTGATACATGGAACTAAAGCCGAATCTGACCATCATGTATCACCCAAGTCACTCATGGAACAAAACAGTAGGGACACACTCCATTAGAGCAAATGAACACAAATGTATTAACATACGTATGAACAACTAACAAGACACATTTCTTTTGAAGGCCATGTAGTACTGCCACTGTATGTGTTGTGGTGCTTTTATATTGAAGGAGTGCTCTTCTTCAGTGGTGCGAGTTGATACGTTTTTTTGTGTGTGTGAGAAAACTTCATTTGAAGTGTTTGTTTAACAAGTCCAGCCCCTCTAATGCCGGGTGAGGAACTCACGGTTTGTTCGTCCTTTATGTGTGCGGAAGTGTCCGGCGGGGAAGTGTGTGTTTGGGTGGCATGATGACAAGAAGATTGCATTTAAGCTAGCATCCTTGAAAGGCAAAACACGGTATGAGAGGACTGACTGTGTGTGTGTGTGCTAATAAGTTAGTGTCTTTATTCATGAATGTTTATGACAGTAGTGAAACTACAGTATATCTCCATTTTGTTGTTTTTTTGTTGTTCTGTAGTTTTCACAATGCTAAGAAGGCGGGAGTCTGAGAAAGAATAAACAGCAACTGTTTGAATCTCAACGCTCAATCATTATTCCAAGAGGTAGCTACAGTGAAAACTCATCGCTACACCGGACCTGCCATTTCTACAAGAAGCCTGACGCCATCACATCCAACATCCAACTATCAACCAGGTACCAGCCAGCTGACTCTGCTCGCACTGATCTCCTGCGACTTGGCAAGATTAAAAAGGACAGTACGCAAAAAATTGTTGAATATTTCAAGATGTCTAGCACACATTTGGATGTGTAATAACAATTAGGGAATATTTGATGTCTGTTTAGAAAGTGGTTTATAGCAGAGTATCTGTATGCAGTGCTCATTTATGATATATATTTTTTTGTTGTAGCTGTTTTTTAAAATTCCTTTGAGTGTCCATAATCTCTAAACGCTTAGCATGAATATTACTCTGTGGTGAAGGCCACTACTGCTGATAAGTGAAGATTCAGGCATAGGGCAATGAAAGGTTATAATTGACTTAAAACAGCTGCACAAAACAATCAAAATGTCACGCCCAATGGAAAAGACAATCTTGCAGACATACGACCCAGGTCCAGCTCGCGTGAGAGAAAGCTAGCAGAGAAAGGCCAAGCAATGCATAACCAAGACATCAAAAAATGGAAGCTGGTGGCAAGAAAGAGGAGGACAACACTGAAAGCCCTTTGTTTACGGGAGGACCTCAATAAAGGAACAAGATATTCAAGCAAAGCATGATGTTTGAAGACTTCAGTAAGAACCTATCCTACGTAACAGAAACACCACGCCTGGAATTGTCTGGAATGGATGCTTGTATTACACTAACAAGGGTAATCTGTGACCTCATCAGTAACTGGCTCAAGGCTGTTGATGAAGTTTATAATGACCAGCTTGAGAAAGAAAGGGTGAGAGAAGTATTAAAACAAAGATGAATATGGTTCCATCTTTGGTCACACCAGAACTGAAACTGTAAGCTCAGTAAAGTCATCAAAAACATCGAGCAGTCATTCCAGCTCAGACAGCACCAACAACAGCAAAGTAGATGAACAAGCTGAGCTTGCTGCTAAACTGGAGCAATCAAAGGCCATGAGGGAAATTCAAGCACAAAAGGCACACGTTCAAAGGTTGGAAAATGAATGGAAACTTAAAGAGGCAAGAATGTTAACAGGAGTCAGACAAAGGGAGGTGGAAATGCAACAACAGCTTGAGAAAGAGAGAGCAAAATTACAGCAGATACAAGCAGAAAGGGATGTCGCTATAGCAGCAGCTTCTGTGAGAGCATATGTGAATTTGAAGGTTTCGAGATCCATGATGAAGAGTTAAGTGATAAAATTAAGTCTGCTTGCTGTAGAAAGAAGCCTGAGGCCCAACTGAATCCAGATGCTACATCATTCCATCCTCACTGGGCAGCTCCTGAAGTGACAATGACCCAGGAGTCTCTTAGAACAGCCCAAGCTATGGCCAGCTCATGAAGTATGAGGAGATTGCCAGTTCTTGAACCCACAACGTTCAATGGTGACCCTTTAAGGTTTACAGACTGGACGATGACATTCATGACTCTTACTGACCGAAAACCCCACCCACCAAGTGAGAAGATGTTTCATCTCAAAACTTATCTTCCAGGAAAGGCGCACAAAGCAGCAAAAGACCTCCTCTATCGAGATTCACAGAGTGCATAGAATGGAGCATAGAAAGTCTTACAAGATAGATATGGGAATCCGTTTCTCACACAAAAAGCTTTCCATGATAAGCTCATGAGATGGCCCAAGAGCAACAGAAATGACCCTCTAGCATAGAGAGTTTGCCAACTTTCTCCAAAGTTGCACTGAGGCACTCCCACACGTCAAAGGGCTAGCTATTCTGCTTGCTCAAGTTGCTCAAGTTGCTCAAAAAGCTGCCAGAATGGATTGTACGCAATTGGAGTTGCATCGCCATAGATGAACTTGACACTTCTGGAAGTTATCCGGATTTTGTTCGACACAAACGCACAACCAAAGAGCAGCATCCAGGAGAAACAGGAAACAAATGGTATTAAGCCAAATTCACGTTCAAAGGCGTTCATCCATGAAAATTGCCTCTGCTTTGGGTGCTTGAGAAAGGGTCACATGACCAAGGATTGTAAGAGACATGCAGCCGTCGTCATCCAATGTGTTTGCATGAAAACAGTTGGAAAAAACCTGTGGATGAAATAATAAGTAGCACCACTTCCACAGAGGAACATTCAAGCCACACAATGCACAAGGTCCTGTCCCATACATCAACACAACATGCTTCTGCTACCTCAAGCATAGTCCCAGTCTTCGTCTCCTCAGTACAAGAGCCAAAAAGAGAGGTACTTACATATGCAATATTAGACACACAGAGTGATTTATCGTTTGTAATAGAGGATATACTCGACAAATTGAATGTGGATGTTCAACCAGTAAAGCTGAAACTTTGTACTATGACAGCTATGAACACAATTATCTCGAGCAAAATTGTTCATGATTTGCAAGTTCAAGGACTCAACTCGTAGAACCACATTCAACTATAGCACGCCTAGAGCCACAACTTTATTCCTGTGGACAAGTCTAACATCCCCACGAAGGACACTTGGCAGATAAGTTGCCCCCTCTTAAAGACTAATGTAGGTCTCCTAATTGGATATGACTGTCCAGCAGCACTGGCTCCTCTGAAAGTCATCACAGGTGGCAAAAATGAACCGTTTTCGCAGAGAGGAGAACCAGGATGGAGTATAATAGGCTCATCAAATCCACACCTAGATAGGCAAGGAAGTCGTAGCTTTGTACATTGGCTCACAGTAAAACAACTTCCAATTCCATCATAGACAGATGTTATAAAGGCCTTGGAATCAGACTTCATTGAGAGAAGCAGACACTAAATTTCACCAGCACTGAGTGTGTGTAACTCCTCGCATGTACTGCATGTCATGTGATTATCTTAATCATTGCACCATGTAATTGAGTCAGAGAGACACTCCGACGACACACCTGGAATCTTGATGGTGTTGGCTCTGCTCCTTCCATTCTTCTCTCTTTTGATGATTGTTGTCATGAGATAAGGACTGAAACAATAAGCACACACCCAGATAATGAAGATAATTATCATGCTTTGTATGTCGTGATAGTGGAGTCAATGAGGCTAAAGAACTGCTCAGTCGCTATGCAGTGCAATCATTCAGGAATCAACATTCCCGTCCCATGCGACGGTTTTCTGCTCTTGCCTCCTGGGGTGCGGGGTGGTGGGCTTCCACCTCCGTGGCAGGGCGGACCCTGGTTTGGGGGTGACAGGCCCCGCCGTATGGAGACCTGGTGCTGGGGGTGTGGCTGCACTGAAGGAGTGCGGGGGGGATTCTGGGCATGCACCGTGCTGTCCGCCTGCTCTCTCCGTGCTGGGGGTGGGGGGGCCCTTGTTGCCCCCTCTCTCTGGCCACCCTCACGGGGCCGGCCCTGGGGCACTGGGGGATTGGGGCCGGCCTCGACCTGCCCCTGGGCAGGTACGGGCATGGCCTCCTGCTGGGAGTTGGATTGGTCTCCCGGTGCCCTGCTCGGGCCGGGGGAGCGGCCTGGGCTTGCCCGGGGGTCCCTTGCTTCCGTTCTCCATTGGACTGCCGTGCCAGCCTGCGTGCTGGCCCCTGGGGCGGGCTCATAGCCTCGGGGGTCTCCGGCCCTCCTGGATGTGTCGGGCCTCTGGCGGTCTCGGCCAGTGCCTACCCAGGCCGGGTCGGGCCGGGCGGTGGGGCTATGGCCTCCTACTCATGTTACGACCTACAGATGATGAACCTCACTGCGCACACACATACCCACCCATCCTCGCATATACTCTCCGGTGTATCTTGCATACTCCACAATATCATGTCTGATCACTGCTTGGTGAGCCTCTACTAACTCCCTCTCCTTACTTTCATTTATTTATCTTTTTTTCTTCTCTTATTCATTCCTATTATTTCTACTTTACTTTCTGCCCCTCCCCTCTCACTTATCCAATGTTTGCGTTTTTCTCCCCAAAATGATGTGATACTTGCAATTTCAATTTTAGCACTCACACCCAAATGGCTAACAACGTAAATGCATTTGTTACGAGTACCTATCAATGGTGATGGTATTTAAGGTGAATGTTTTGTATATTTATGATAATATACAAACAAAACTGGTAATTTGTAAAGAGTCTTGACATGATGTGCAGATAAGTATAGATTTCCATAATGATTGCCACAGATTCAATACAGAAAGATGGAGATCACACATGCCCAAAGTTTTGCCCAAAATTGGACAATTATAACAATGTTAATACATAAGAATTAACTCTATCTGTTCATGCAACTAACTATATGAATATATATCTACAATAAAGTCCCTTGGCAAAAAAGTTACAACTCTACAATGAAACTTATGCTGCAATAACTACAACAGCTGGGCAGCCCCAAAAGCAGCAATAGTTAAGCATCGACACACAACAACAGGTCGTGTGTGGCCACACAGTACTGTTGTCCCGATACCAACATTTTGGTACCGGTACCAATGTGTATTACAGTACTATTTGTTACAGAAATTGTCATTATTGTTCTTTATGCCCTGAGGGGAGATCATATTTTGTGTCCAGTTACTATCAAGTGTTTCTAAAGCGAGCTTTCTCAACTGTATATGTATTCATTATGCCTATATATTCATTTTATATATATATATGTAAAGTGATATATTCATTATATATATAGTGGACTTGTTTGTGTACTTCAGATGCTTCTCAACAACAGCTGCAAGGGTTGGTTGCTTCAGACTCTGTTGGAGGCCTGGAGGGAGTCACTCTATGAGCCAAATGAACCACACTGCTGCAGGTGAAACATAAAATAATGGTAACACATTTGTCAAACCATCAGGCCCCTGTGTTTGAAAATATTTTGGACTGGACTGATCCTATATAAAAAAAAAAAAAATATATATATATATATATATAAAAGACACAAAGTAAATTAAGCTGAGTCTATACTGATTGGCTTTGAATAAAATGTCTAAACAAGAAATAACCGATGTTTTCTTATACTGCATCAAATCATTCTATTGTGGCAGGAAAGAGTTCAGCACTGAATGTATTGGAAAATAAATATTAGAACTCACATGCTGTGCTATCATAGCAGACGTATGGTGCCTTTTACAAGTGATACATTTTGGTGACATGTTACAGGAGCAGTGGGTTTATCTTGGTCACATGTACTGCATGTCATCAGTTGCACGCTATCTTAGTCATTGCATCATGTAACTGGTTCAGCGAGACACTCCAACGACAATGGAATCTTGATGGCGTGAGATGGTGTTGGCTCTGCTCCATCCATTGTTCTCTCCTTTGATGATTGCTTAATTGCCGTGAGATTAACCATTTGTCTTCACACAGACTGTCTAATAATCTCCTCACACAACCCTTTGTATATGGTAGTTGCTTTGTCCAACCTGTACAAATTCAGTTCAAACGTTTCACCAACAGATAGAACAGTATTGGCTTAGTGTGATACATGTTGCCACTGCACAGTGATTGAAGCTCATCTGAACCAGCCATGATTTGGACCGGAAGGAGTGTTAGAATTCTTCCACAGGGTCAAAATTCTGTTTGGTTTTTTATTTGAATATTCAAATATGTGCAAAATCTATAATTAGTGTTTAGAAATAAAAGTCTCAACATCATACAAAGGACATCTATGTACTGCTTATGAAGATATCAACTGAAGACACTGAAAGTGCTGGTCTAGCCATGTGTAATACCACTCTTTTGCCATTAGAGTGACTCATGAGCCACTAAAGCACTGAATCATACTGACAGTAGTAATCATGTTAATGGAACAGTTATGATGTATAACTTCTCGACCACTAAAGGTGAAATCTTCTGCCACGCCATGGTGTTCAAACAGCTGGTTTAAGAATATTTACTAAGTCTGATAGACAGACGAGTCAATTGTTTTTGGATGCTTGGATAGTTAGGTATCTTGTGTTTGTTTGGGTTCGTCGAATCTGGCACAATACCATCACCTGCTGTTGATAAATGTAAGTGTCCCCTTTAAAGTCAGAGAAGTGACAGCATTGCAAAATGTGATTCCTTTAAGATGTCACGTGAGCAAATATGAAAACAGCCTTAAAGGTACAGTGTGGGATTTTTTCAGTGATGTCCAAATAAAAATCTTATTGTATTGTTCAAAACTATTTTTTATCACATGTGTAATGAACCCAAGACATAGACATAGACCCAAGACAAGTGGTTCTTAGATAAGTCATGGATGACCACCATAAAAGTATTTTCCGGTATAGACGCCATGACAGTACAAGAGACATGCAGGGACATTGTGGTGTATTTCTTTGGCACCGTACACACAAGATGACAATGACTTCAACATGGGAGCCCGTGGTAATATGTTCGAGGATTTCCCGGGATTAAATCACAATGCAGGACCACCTGTATGCTGCTACACAGGGACAACCGATGGAGGACCACCCTTACTCAGTATTTGCCTGACAGGTAGACAATCCCGTGCCACCTTTAGACAGGGAGCGGAGACGTGTTGAGGCCAGACGGCTTGGCACTTAGCCTAGCAATCGGCAACAGAACAAATCACCAGTGGAAAAGCTTCCCCACATTGGAGAACTCTGATTAGAAAAAATAACTTTGCTGCTGACGCAAAATTTGCCACTGTCCTGCTAAAGAGGTAAGGTGCCATTTACAAACGACAACACTGAAAATGAAACTAGCTAGCTAGCTAGCAATGCTAACATAGCTTGTCAACAAATACACAAGACTGCTGGTATGCTAGCATACTTTCTAATGCATTTTTCTCCCCAAAATGATGTGATACTTAGAATTTCAATTTCAGCACTCGCACCCAAATAGCTAACGATGCAAATGCATTCGTTATGAGTACCTGTCACTGGTGATGGTATTTAAGCTGAGTGTTGCTGGTGCATGTTTGCTTTTCATGTGTGTAGCACCCCTTTAGGGGTAGCTAACCTGAGTTCTTTAAAGGTGTTAATTCTTTCAATAATTGTGTGTTGACTTTGTCTCTTAAGTGTGTATGCTAATTACTCGGTAGCAAAACCAATTTGACCATTAATCAAATCAAATCAAATGTTATTCATATAGCCAGCATTTACAAATCAGAGTTAGTCTCACAGGGTTTCACAGGATGGGTAACATCCTCTGTCCGTAGACCATCTGAAAAAGAACTGCACAGATGACCGACACCACGACGAGGTTACACTCCCAGCTGACATGCCACCAGTCAATCCACCAGAGCATGATCTAGACATCAATCCACCCAGGTGGAGTGAAGTGGACAAAACTGTGCATAGGGCAAGGGCCGCGTCAGCTCCAGGTCCAACCTGACACGTCAATCCAGAAAGCAGGTATCTCAGGCTTCTCAGGATGTGTGGAACACGCTAGTGTCATCTGGCACCAGATCCAGGTCGCCAAGAAGGAGGGAACAGATTGCCACGTGGTGTTCCTGGATCTCGCAAACGCCTTTGGCTCAGTCCCTCACAACCTCCTGTGGACAGCCTTTGACTACTTCAGGGTCCCACAAGCTCTTACAACCCTTGTCAAGGCCTACTTCCAGGACGTCCAGCTCTGTGTGACAACAGCAGAGTAAACCGCAGCATGGCAACATCAGGAAGCGGGTATCATGGCCGGCAGCACCATCTCCTCACTGGCCTTCACCCTGGCCATGGAGGTCATCATACGGGCCTCTTGATGGGTGGTTGGCGGACAGCGAGTAAGACCTGGGCTGAGGCTGCCACCGGTCAGAGCCTATATGGATGACCTCACAACATTGACCATGACCAAGGCTTGTACAGTACGGCTACTAGGAAAGCTCCAGGAAAACATTGAATTGGCTTGCATGAAGATCAAACCGAGCAAGTCCAGAAGCATCTCCATTGTCAAGTGAAAGCTATCAGACCACCTCCTCCACATTGGCGAGGAACCCTTTCCACCGGTCTCCACGAAGCCTGTGAAGAGTCTTGGTCGTTGGTATGATGCCTCCCTCAAAGATAAAGAGCAAGCAGAGCAGCCTGGAGAACATCGACAGAACCCTGCTTCCGGGCAAGCTGAAGCTCTGGTGCATGCAGTATGAAATACTTCCATGTCTCCTGTGGCCACTAACCCTCTATGAAGGCCCGCTCTCACAGGTGGAAAAGCTAGAGAGACTGGTAAACTCATATGCAAGGAAGTGGCTTGGACTTCCCAGGTGCCTCAGCAGCATAGGGCTCTATGGCAAAGGGATGTTACACCTACCCATTTCCAGTCTGGCAGAGGAGTACAAGTGTGCCAAAGTCAGACTGGAGATGATGCTACTGGATTCAAGCGATCCATTTGTAGCCCAAGTGGCCCCCATTCTGGCCACCGGGAGGAAGTGTACCCGGTTGACTGCAACTGAGTAGGCAAAGGCAGCACTCAGACACAGGGACATCGTGGGCAGAGTTTAGGAGGGGAGGAGTGGTCTCAGCCTCGGGGCCTGGAGCAAGGCCAATCCAGCTCAGAGACGCAAGCCGGTGGTCCAGGAGGTACGGCGGTAAGAGGAAGCAGGAGGGCGCACACAAGCTGTGTTGCAGGCAAAGCAAGGGCAGTGGATAGCATGGGAAGGAGTGGCGAAGAGGAAGATCTCCTGGAAAGACCTGTGGGAGACGGAGGTATCCAGGACGAGTTTTACCATCTGGGCTACGTATGATGTCTTGCCTCGTCCTGCAAACCTAAGCCAGTGGTATAGCAAAGTCTCCACATGCCCTCTATGTCCAAGTCCAGCAACACTGAAGCACATCTTAGTGGGATGCAAGACCAGCCTCATCCAAGGCTGTTACACCTGGCGGCACACCAGGTTCTTAAATGCCTTGCAGCAGCGCTGGAAACTCGACGGACAAGCACAAACCTCCCTAAAAGCCCTTCCTCCCCCGTCATCCCATTGGCAGCCAACACCACAGGACTGGAAGCTGCGGGCAGACTTGGGCAAGAAACTCTGCTTCCCAGCTGAGATCGCCTCCACCAACCTATGTCCAGACCTTGTTCTGTGGTCACCCTCGCTCAAGCTCGTCTACATCATAGAGCTCACGGTGTCCTGGGAGAGTGCAGTGGAGGAGGCCTACAAGTGGAAGAAGCTGAGGTACACTGAACTCGCTGCTGATGCTCAGCAACAAGGCTGGAAAGCAAAGGTCCGCCCAGTGGAAGTAAGCTTCAGAGGATTCATAGCCACCTCAACATCCAGGCTACTCAGGGAGATGGGAGTGCAAGGGAAGGCCCACAGGCAGGCAGTCAAGGACCTCTCCAGTGCTGCTGAAAAGGGGAACCAGTGGCTGTGGATGAAAAGAAAGGACCCAACCTGGGACTTCAAGTGAGCTGATGGCATCTAGGGAGTGAACCTGGGACGCAGGGACCCACTGCTGAACCCTCTGGAGATGTCGTGGGTTGATCAGCAAAACATCCGTGTAGGAGGGCACCCACTTGACAGCCCGAAGGATGCCATCACTCACTTGAACTCCATAGAGTCTCATCGGTGCCTTAAGTATGTTTCTATTGAGGGATATCAACAGCTAGATCTACACAACAGATCAGATAGGCCTAATTTTCCAAAGGGCTACAAGGGTATTTTGAGCAATCTATGCAATGATGCACTGATCCCCCGCCCCCCGCCCCCTCTATCTGTCCACCCCCTTCTCCCCCAACCCCCTCTGTTCTTTGTTTCTCTTTCTATCCTCTCCCTGTGCTCCGTCCAGCCCAACATCCTTGATCAAAACCCATGAGCAAAAATTCGATAATTCATCACCTGATCCTGATGATAATTATTTAATCAGAGAATGAAGATCATTTGACCCAGTGAGAGCACAGACACAGTTTATTGAATGTGTTGAGTGGTTGTGCCATCTTGTGGTGCAGTAGCCAAATGGCAGTGCGATTGTATTGAAGTGTGAGAGGGAGAGAGTCTGTGTGTACATATAAACTGCCCATCATTTTATTTTATTTTATCATATTTGTATTGTCATGTCATGTCATCCTCAACTGCTTATCTGGAGAGCCGGGTCGCAGGGTATTTCGACCAGACCACATTGGGCCGTGGGGGTATCAGTGTGGTGGCCAGTGACACTGCAGCCTGTCTCAAGCTGGTTTTGAACCGGCCACCTTTGCTTCCAAAGATGGTCGCTCTATCAACTGAGCCTTCTATTTCTTATTATTTGTATTTCTTTTTCAGAATAATATGCCATTCTGTTTGACTGCTGCTGCTGCTGTTACAATGCAATACCCCCTGGTATTTATAAAGTATTTCTATTCTATTCTATTCTATTCCATTCCATTCTATTCTATTCTATTCTAGTACTACATGAGTGTTATAAACATTGGAAACCATAAACAATTTGACAGCAAAACAAATACAAGAGTTGGAAGGAATTGACAGGAAAAGTCTTTATTGAAATTTCATTATTTCAAAATCAAGTAAATCATAATAACATAAACACATGACTGTAAAGGATTTGGAGACACTTTGCGGTGAAGTTGGGCCTTCAGGTGTCTCAAACTGTAGCTGTCAAAACATCGTGGCCTCTCTTGAAAGGTTATGTACCTGATGTTAAATACCTTGAGTCATGTAAACAACAATTCATCGTTGCAGGTGATTACTCCCATAAAGATGAAAACAAAACCCCTTGTATTTCCCTTGTAAGTCTACAACTTTAAATCCCATTTTAAAACAACAGAGTATGATTAGTAGTATGATCGCCCTCTTGAATAGAAAGAAAATAGAACAAAATTGTCACATGGAAATTGATAAGAAATCCATGAGTTTCAAAGTGCACATATTCAGACACACAAACACCCATCTGGCAAAAGCCCTCAAATTAAGCCTGTGTGCACTCTGAGGTCATCAGCGTCACATATGCTGTTGTTCTAATTTTCAAATGCCTTCAAAGTTGTGTATTTGACGGTTGACGCTCTGGTCCGGTACAGGAGCACTCCACAGACCATGCCGACCACTGCCAGAACACAGCCAGCGATGAACACCAGGTTCAGATTCAGGTTGTTCGCTGCAGAAAAGAGAGAAATGCACCAAGAGTTGACTTTTATCCCAAATCCACCCAGCACTGTTACAGGCCAAATGCTCAAGGTGTGGCTTCGTACCTATGGCTCCAGCGCGATCTGCCTCCCTGCGC
Source organism: Chascanopsetta lugubris (assembly GCA_016785325.1). Lineage (NCBI taxonomy): Eukaryota > Metazoa > Chordata > Actinopteri > Pleuronectiformes > Bothidae > Chascanopsetta > Chascanopsetta lugubris. The sequence goes on from JAFBJT010108355.1 coordinate 32,861, forward strand.
AGGCGCAGAGGCCCCTGGGAGACGAAGTGATTGGCAGTCTGGATAACAGCCTCCCTCTTTCTGCGGTAGACCGGTGTGTTGGAGGTGCTGATGCAGCCTTTCGAGCACCTGGTGTCGCTGTTTCCCGCTTCGCACATCATGAGTGAACAGCTGATGTAAATCTGAACACAAGAGAACATGATGCCGACGTTGTCAGCACAGGTTTGAAATCGTGCAGAATTAAGGACAGAAAGTGACCTGACCTGATTATGCTGCCCGATGAACTTGAAGGCCTCCATGCTGAACTTGAATTGTTTGTGGTGTTCAGGGCCGTGGAACTGAACCGTTGGATCCACTTTACATCTTTCAGAGCAAGACAGAATAAGAAGAGCAAGTCAGAACGGTGGCCCTGCACTGACATGCCACTAGAGGGAGCACAAATGATAACGTCAGGTTGGACTGAAAACCAACAAAGATGAAAGGAGAGGACAAGGTACAATGAGCATAAATGGAAGAAGGGACTTCAAGATAGTTCAGTTTGGTCACAAACTTCTCAAAGGTACCTTATGGCG
>JAFBJT010108355.1:52835-65551 GCA_016785325.1 Chascanopsetta lugubris
GAGATACAGAGAGATGAGGAGAAATGAAACCGCGACAGACGAGAGACATGTAAATGAGACAAATGTTTTTGTTTTACTTTGTTTAATAGAAGAACAAGGTGTAGACCTGTTCTATTTGAAAGGTAACCTTAAACCTTAACCTTATGTCTGTTGTGATGAGGAGCCATATAGAAAATTAATTAAATGTATATAACTTGATCCTCCAGGGTGCCGTTATGAGGGGGGGGGGGGGGGGGGATAATATAACGGTTGGGGAAACACTGGACATTATCACAACTGAATTGTAATTGTTGCGATGCATGCTCTCTGTCCGCTTGTGAGAGTGTTCACATGCACGGGCACGAGCGCGCTCCGGTCTGAGTATGTGAGCGCATCGGGACTCTGCTGTGTGATACAGAGAATGGGGGAGAGATGGAGAGACAGAAATGACATACTGATGTGTAAAGAAGATAAATAACATAGGTGTTTTAGTTTGTGTGAAAAAAGTTGAAGAGAACACGCCTCACTGATGCACACAGACTCCGTCAGAGTTACAGTGTGAAGTTACAGCCCAGATCACAGTTCATTGGTGAACAGCAGTAATGCCAGGCTTCACACTAACAAAGACACATAAAGATACCAGATGTTGCCAGTGGTAACATGCCAGAGCCAGAGCAAAGTTAAATTCTGCTGGAGATGATAAGTTTTTGTATTTCATTAAAAGGTACAGTGTGTAAGATTTCAGTCATTTTTCTCATGTATTACAAATATTACCAAAACATTACCAAACAATTACAGATGGACCTTTGAATGAATTTATAATCACCATTTTTTCCCCATTATATAATCACCATTTTTTTTCCCATTACCAGCGCAGGTCCTCTCATACGGGGGCCACCATGTTTTTACAATAGCCCAGAGTGTACATACTGGACATCTTCTGAGTATTAATGGCAAAATATAATTTCACCTCTTGATGTCACTGACTCTTACACATTGCACCTTCAACCATTTTTGATGTTTATTTTTACTGAAACATTGGGACAAATATTTTCATTTATTTTCAAGTGTAACAGATGCAATGATTTTCTCAAACCACCCCCTCTCGGAACAGAGACCGTAAAGTACTCTGCATTTGTTGACTGAGAGACCTCGAGATTATTTTTGTTCAAGAACTTATTTGTTTATTGCCTCGACAGGAATCTTTGTTTGGCAGATGTCCATCTGAGAGCAAGGAGTTTAAAAAGGGTGGACTTCTATCTTCTGGGGGGCATTTACTCAAACCATTTGCACGTGATCTTGCAATGCCTTGTGGGCCGCTGGCGCCATTGTTGTAGTTTGTTTTCATATCTGAGGTAGACACAGTGCTGCAGAGACTGAGGTAGAAACATAGGAATAAATGGACCGTACAAAATATAATGGCAATGGACCATACCAAGACAAGCTGGACCTTGTTCCGAAGGCTCGGTTTCTCGAAAAAATGAGTACAATCGGTGGATTACCTCCCTGTGCTGCTTGTTTGTTTGCTTTTGACGAACATATGTTGGTGTCTGCTGGACACATTTGTTTCAAACAAAACTATATTTTAAGCCTGGAATCCACTCTGAGAACGCCACTCCAACCTTGTCGGATAAACAGACGGAGTGCACGACTTCGGTAAAGACAGAGACAGAATCACAGATTCGGACTTCTCGGTTCAATACCTTCGCAAAGGAAAGATGTAAAAGAACAGACTCCCTGTAACATAGCGGACAAGCTCCAACCGTAGTTTTGATCCAATCACCAGTTTCCCGTGTTCAGGAAACAACACTGTTCCTGTTGTGCTACATCTGTTAGCCTCATGGCTAGCTCAGGCTAACATGTCATGGCACAGTGGGACTTTGAACCAACTAGTCTAATATCTCTATCTGTAATCATTTCAGTATAATTGTACACTTCAAAGGCCATTCCAGCTCAAACATATACAGATGTACGCTTCTTCTCCATGCATTGTTTATGTTTTGCAGTGGAAGCTGCCAGCTGAGAGCCGCCTGTGAGTGTAAAATTTGCTTGCTTAGAAGGCGGGACTAGCTTACATTTTCAGCCAATGTGGGCTCGCCTACAGATCAGTCAATCAGGAGATGGTGACGTTTCACGAGGGCGGGGGAGAGGCAAAACCCTGTGTTTGACCTTTAGAAGGAATTCCTGACTTTTTAAAAGGGCTTGTTTAAAAAACAAAAATGTTTCTGAGACTATAAATACTTTTTATCATCATAATAGAGGCTAAAGAACAAATAGAGGTCCCCATTAAATGTAGTAGGAGGGGCACAGGGTATGTGACAAAGATGATAATTTGAAGACGAAATATGTTGTTCTGATTTATCAATATAATATATTTGTAATTACAGATACATTACTATTGTTGTAATCCTGTCATGATGTTGCTTGGTACATGTGAAGCGAACATGTGTCCATAACCATGTCCTTCAGAGAACACATTTATTCGGTTTGCAGTTTTAATCCCGATGATACAGGAGAGGATTTAAGGAGCTGACGCCAGATCAATGTTCAAATGTCACCTGAGCCTTTACACCAATACCCATAATCCCCTGGACCTGTGCTCTAATTTCATCTTCACAGTGACATGGCAATGCTTCGACACGCAGACAAGGTCACGGGTTAATGAGCCTGTGTAACGGTCCGCACTCAGAAAACTAAAACCCAAATTGCGAGAGATTATTGGAGCTCTTGATGCGGCAAAAACTGAAAAAAACTAAATGCACTAAGGCAAGCACAAGAGGAGAAAAAAGATCTAGACTAGACTATACATGGAAAAGCTAAACTTAAACTATTCCCTTAAGGTGAAGACATGGCGCCACATGACACAACAAACTCAGGCAGGAGGATACAATACGCTGGTGTTGAACAAAGGGGAGGGAGAGGGTTAAATAGGGAGAGAGAGAACCAGGACCAGGTTCAATCAAGGAATCACACCAGGTGCAGACACTCAAGGTAATCTGACAGAACAGGGTGAAGGCAGAGACAGTGCAGACAAACAGGAAGAGGGAACCCTCACCAAAATAAGACCGGAAATGTCACAAAATGTAAATAAACTAAAAAGGGGAAAACAAACATAACTCAACAAATGTGACGTGTAACAGCCAGTATTGTAACATTGAAACCCCAAAGAGAAGCTGCTTCAACAATCATTGAGTCCTCATCCTCAGATCTGCGACATGTCACTTCTGATAAAAAGAGAAGGCTCTATAAATAGTCATTAAACATGTCGAGTCGTCACATGATGGCAGGATAAAGAGTCAAAGTCCAATGGTCACATCAACAAACATCAATAAAAACAACGGGGACAGGAAATTAGCATCGTGATCACTCAGTAAATGATCTGCTGGTGACGTTTTAATCGTATTCAGAATCAGAGGAGAGGAAATGATTTTACACGGAGGAGATGAAGATATAAACAAACAGTTTAATCTCTGAAATTGACACAAGATCAGCGTTGTATTTCTACACTTACTGAGTGGAGCATCTTCTCTCAGTAAGGATCTTTGATCCAATCAACAACTTAAGATAGAACTTGTAACGTTACTAGTTTGTACAATGTTTAAGAAAAATATATGAACTTCATTCAAACATGGTTGAGAGGTAAAAGCATTGTGATGCAAACCTGTAGGCTAGAAGTTTAGCTAACAGCTAGTCGCTTTAAGAAAAAGCCCAGAGTGACTCATCTTTACTTATAAAGCATCTTTGGTTAAATCAACAAAATAGAGCTTGTATGTGGGTAGGTTGTAGGAACTTTGGGGCCACAGAGGATGCCAGGCTGCTTCAACTGCAAAGAAGGAACACAGGTTTGTACAAAACATACTATTATCTTATGAAGTTGTTGTAGGTGTATTGAATGGTTACTTGTGTCGTTTGTGTAACGAAAGGCACAACACTTGCATTTGTAAATGGCACCTTACCTGTTATATCTATGCTTCCTGAGTTTAGCCCGCATTGGCTCGTCTATCTGTCCGCCAGATATCGAGTAGGGGTGGTCCTCGATCGGTTGACCCGGTGTAGCACCATACAAGTGGTCCTGCATTGTGCTTTATTCCCGAGGGCAGCCTCCAACAAATAGCAACAGGGTCTGTTGGCCTGTTGGTGTCTTCCTATATGGAGGGTGCCAAACAAGAACCACTGCGCATGCATAGAAACTTAAAAATCGCTAAAGCAATGTCATGTCCCTACTTGTCTCATGCAGTAACATGGCGACTACACCGGAAAAGTAATGGTGACGGCCTACTTGGGAGTCGGGCCGGAATAACGTGACTTTAACAAGTTTATTTACTTATCATAGAAACACTCAGGTTTCTGGTTAATGTGTTGGGTTCATTACACAAGTAATAAAACACATATTTAAGCACTCCAATTAGATTTATTTTTTGTGATCACTTAAGTTTCACCACCAGATGGCACTAAAAATCCCACACTGCACCTTTAACACATCTTAACATAAATGACTGATGCCGAACAGAAACCATGTGCACCTGGCTATGCTCAGAGCTCCCCCAAAAGATGTCCCTCTCCCCTTGAACAGGGTGCTCAATCGGGCAGAGCAAACCACTTAATGAGCAACGCCTCTCTTGCAATAAGCAATAAACATCAATGATCAAAACCACGGTTTGGAGACAAAACACCCCGCATGTGTTCCACTCCTGTGCCATTGTGTTTCTGTAACAGAAGAAACAAATTGAGTTCATAAAGCAAACAATAAGAAAGAAAGTAACTCCCCCGCGCCCCCCCCCCCCCCCCCCCCCCCCCCCCACACACACACACACACACAGACATGGCTGCAGCAGTGATGTAACTGAAGAGATAAGTATAAGGTTGGCTGGCACTTCCTCCTTTTGTTCCTGCAACACAACACAACAAAGGTAAATCTTAATGAACTAAACAATAACATTATTTAAAAAATAAATACACTGGCCTGTATTCTGTATCTGTTGGTGATTAAATGAACTGAAATGAGATCAAACACAAACAAACCTGGAATAGTTTGTATCTGTAACTAAGAACTGAAAATGAAATTAATCAAGGGACAAATGGTGACTCACCCACTTTGTCACACTAGCCGCCAGATATATGAGATACAGAAAAATAATATGACCAAAAGAGAAGATGAAAAATAAATGTGATTTAAAATTACACAAAACAACTTGAAGTACAATAAGTTATATGAATACATAATGAAAAAATATTCTACTGTAAGTACAAACTTGAGAAACAAAGCTAAAATATTTCTGATACTACCATTTTGTGGTGATGACATCATGTGTGACCTGAATGTGTGCACCAGTGACTCTTGCGTCCCGCCCATACGCGATGCACTTAACCAGTATATAATATACATACAATAGATACACATCATATCCATGTTTGATTCAATCAGGTTAATGATAATAATCCAGGGCTTGAGTCAATAAGATAAATGACCAAATGGTCCCGTGGATCTTTTACTGGATTAATTGTAATATTACACATGCAGCAAATCCACCCCCCTTTTGCATCAGAATATAAACTGATTAATACGACACTATAAAATGTAATAGCTATCCTGACTAAGTTTACTTAAGTAAACCTCACTCGGTTGTTTACAATAAAAGGTTTTACTAAAGGGGACCTATTGTGCCCATTTAAGGGACTTTCTATTTGTTCTTTAGTCTCTATTATGATGATAAACGATATTTATAGTCTCAGAAATGTCTTTTTTTTAAATAAGCCCTTTTAAAAATCCACAATTTCTTCCAAGGGAGAAACACAGGGTTTTGCCACCCCGCCTTGAAATCTCACTATCTCCTGATTGACTGATTAGTAGGTGTTCCTGGATTAGCTGAAAATGTAGGTTAGTCCCGTCTTCTAAGCAAGCAAGTTGTACTGCAAAACATAAACATTGCAAGGAGAACTAACTGAGTTCAACACATGGACATAAGAGTACGTCCGTACATGTTCGAGCCGGAATACGGGAATCTGACCCGGAATACGAGAATGGACCATCCAAACCGTACACATGCGAACACATGCAAGGACTATTGATATAAGATATATAAATATAAACTCTGCCACCCACACCCAACAGGTGAATTGGGAGGAGACTTACTGTTTAGGTGTGTTTGGCAGCTTGTGATGTGCAAACGACTAAGTACAATAACAGTATTTGGGTTGTGATGGGGGGGGGGGGGGTATGTTACCATATTTCACACATACTTTGCGTTGTTTCGAGGGCACAATAACTGCAGGTGCATATGCAAACAATATCATAGTAACAATAGTTCTCAAAGGATGAGTCAGTAAACACGGAAATTAGCAAGTCTATGACACTCATATCAAAGTTAAACATAATCGTTAGGCTATTAACCTATGCAATGATCACAGGTTTGTTATTACTACCACAGAAAACAATGTATAATGCTCTGGAGTCGCAGCTTGATAGCAGGTGCCTATTTTTAAAAGCCATAAAGGAAACACAATTCAAAGGTAGACTGTTAACTGACACGTTTCCTAATAAATCAAAATGTTCACAGACCTTAGCTAAGGCCTGTAATTGAAAAGATTGTCTTTGTCGTTCATTGTCGAGGGAAACTGAAGAAGTTAGCATTGCAGCTCTGTTAGCAGCTAGCAAACCACATCACCAAAGACGTCAGAATATAAGTATAATATGAATACAAATAGCCAGTGTCCCTTACTGAGCTAGCTACACCGACTGCTAGCATGCTAACCACTAGCAGGTATGCTAACCACATCATACACACAGTATTTATACATTCATTATCATTTAACATCAGTTTAAAATTCAGGAGCCAGATTGCGTTGGTGGCCATGACTTTGTGAAAAGTTATCACTATAATTTGTATTATTGTTACTGTTGTGGAAAGTAGAAACTACAGTGGTCTTACCAGCTTAAATATTTTTTTTATTTGAAAAACTCAACCACCTCTTTTTAAGAGGAAATGTAAGAGATAGAAAACTAGTTCAGTGATCAAAGGAAGAAAAAAAAATCAATCGGGTCACCACTCCTTTGAACACTGCAACAGTCTTTTGATCAAACACACTCTGACAAATAAAAACACATGGATTTTCCCAGAGCTTATCATCTTGAGTTCCACCATTCAGCGTCCTGAAAGACAAGTACCATTTCTCCAGGAACTTCATGTCTTCAGTTAATTTCCTGGAGGTTCCAGCATGATAGAGAACCCCTGGGACCTTCTGCCAGAGCTCCACACTGAGAAAGATGATCAGATTGATTGCACAGTGAGGAGCGGTACCTTGAGGCAGCTTAAACTGTATTTGGACTCTTTGGAGGAAAAATACAGAGACATTGACGAGGAGAACCGGCTCCTGCAAATAGTAATTGAGAATCTCACTGTCAAGCTCCACAAAGAAATTGACTTGCGGAAGGCTATCGAGCTGAACGTGAAGAAGAACGAGGCCAACTTTGCGGTGATTGCAGAAGCAACACACTTAAAGAACAGGATCAATATTTATAAAGATGAAGCCGACCAAAAGAGAGACTCTAACCGGGCACTTCGTGCAACTATTCAGTGCCTCCTCAACAACATCGGGGAGCTGCAGGACTCCAACAACCAGCAGAAGGAGGCAGTGGCTAAAAAGGATAATTTCCTACTCACCAGACTTGGTAAACTACAGATGAAGTTCAATCAGTTTCCCAATCACGAGTCGAATAATGGGATGTCGGAATGGAGATATGTGAGGGAGGAACTTGAAAAACTGAAAGTGCAGCTTCGCATGGAAAACAAGCTGCTGCCAGAGGGAGGCCCAATGTGCTTTAACCAGGAGAAGGTCTTCCACAGAGAAACCCATAATGCACAAGAGAGGTTCCAGGGCGGATTGAATGGTTCTGTTTCCCTTATCGCAGAAAAAATCAAAGTCTTGGAAAGGGAGCATCGGGACCTGATTGTTCAAGTCGCACAGCTGAGTGAGGACTTGTCCAAAAACAAACCTGAGATCACGGAGAGAGACACTACAAGGATTCAATGGGATAAGAATCCAGTGCACCACCACCAACCGGAGCATGTGGATCAACATGACACTGCATATAGGATCTTGAGTTATGTCTCGGGGCAGTTTAGGGTTAGTTTGGAAAGCTTAGAAAAGCTGAAAGAAGGAACGTCTGACTATGACCCCTTGAGGAAAGTTCCAGACTGTAAGCCTAGGGTCTCACACCATGAGTCAGAAGTCTTCAGTCATACCCCCATGGTCTTGAACCATGAGCCAAATCTCAAGCGGAAAGTCTCAAGGGCCTTAACCTATGAGGTTTCACAAAAAGAGAGGTCAGGCTTCAACCATGTTCGAAAGGTGTCAAGTCATGATCACAGGGTCTCAAACCATCATCGCAGGGCCTCGAGGCAAGGGCCAAAATTTGCAAACCAGGTTCCGAAGGTCTCAATCCAAGAGATAAAGATTTCACACCATGAGCGAATAGACACAAACCATGATCAGAAGGTGTCATACCAATACCCCATGGTCCCAAACCATGAGTTGAAGGACACAAACCAGATTCAGAAGGTCTCAATCCAAGAGGCAAAGATCACACACCATGAGCGAATAGACTCAAACCATGATCACAAGGTCACATGCCAAGACCCCAAGGTCCGAAACCATGAGTTGAAGGAATCAAACCATGGCCAGACGCTCTTTAGCCAAGAGCCTATGGTCACTCACCGGGTTCAGAAGGTGTCTATCCAAGAGAGAAAATTCACAAACCAAGAGTTCAAGGACACAAACCAGCTTCAGAGGGTCTCAATCCAAGAGACACATCTACCCGGAGTGTCCCTGGCCTCCCCAGTCCAGGGTCACGCCCCCTCACCGAGCGGCGCCGAGCAACGGGGCGGGACGGGGGGGTGGTGGGGGAGGTCATGGGTTCACGACCCAGGGGCTGGGTTTTTAGCAGGAGCAGGATACTGCAGGCTGTGTGTGGGGATGGTCGGTGCTGCGATCAATACAACACAGGTACAGGAGCGGAGGAGCGGATGCGTCAGGGGAGGTTTACACATCTTCTGGAAACGAGTGCATTTAGTCATACGGGCAAACACACAACTTAAAGGTGCAGTGTGTACGATGTCGAGGGTTATATTTCCATTTCCTTTGGCACAGATTGAATTGGAAAATTGACAGTTTAACCAGCTACAGTATATATGTGGATTTTCATTATCCTAGCATGAGCCTTTATATTCACATCAGGGGCAGAGGGCGGCCATGTTGGCTCGCCCACGTTTTTACTGTAGCCCGACTCAGCACATTTTGAGTTTTACGATGACTGAAGGCTGCCATTTATTCTCGCATATGATTTAAAGGTGCAGTGTGTACGATTTCTGTCATTTGTGTCACTTTTAAAAAGAGTACAAAACAACAGAGTGACATTATCGTGAATTTATAGTCACCCAAATGTATTGTTTTTCCCCCGTTACCCATAAATGAGCCCATTAATGTATATTTACATGGGATGGGGGGGGGTCCTCTCTATGGGGGCCGCCATGTTTTTATAATAGCCCAGAGTTGACATACTAAACATCTTGTGAGTTTTAATGACGAGTGCAGTCGACCACAGGTTCTCCTGCACGTTCAGAAGGGTGAGGGTGAGGTGATGGATATAAGATGCAAGCTCACCTCTAGAGGTCACCGAATCTTACACACTGCACCTTTAAAATGGAGGGTAAGATGTAGGGTATTCAGCTGCAAAGTGCAACGTCACCACTGGATGTCACTAGATCTCTCACACCACCATAGTGCATCTTTAAAGGTCATCCACTAATATCTCAGATTATACTCAATCAGCCTTGTTTGTGTGTTTCATGGGAAAAATGGCAAAATGAGAAAAGAGAGGGGGTGAGAGAGTGAAAAAGGAAGTGTGTGTGTGTGTGTGTGCGTGTTTTTTTTTTTCTTTTGCCACATTTGCCATTGATATATAAGCGGTGAAGCACTTTACATAAGATTTATTACCTCAGAGCAGAAATATTATCTTCTGCGGGTGCCATTCATCACCCCCGGCCGTGAGACACCGTGAATGATACCACCAAATTATGTAGATCAGCCATGTCTGAGGGGCCGATTCAATTTGGTAACCTTGGTAACCTCAGGTGCTCTGAACGCACCGGCTCATGCGCCAAAACACACGCCCAACGTTTGGCACATCACGAGTTCAAAGGTGCAGACAGAATGGAGACGACGTTGCCACGTCGTGTTTTCTCTTTGACGGTTTTGAGATTTGTTTTTCATTTCCAAAAAGGCTCGTTGATGTTTATGAATCTACAAACGAAAGGAATCCCCCTCGAGTGGCCAGCTTGTGAACTGCAAGTCCCATTACGAAGACTATCTTTGTTATCCTTTGGGATTATTATGATGATAACACTTTTAATGTAATTATTTATTTTTTATTGGATTAAAAAACTTGTTGAAAAACCTGAAAAGAGGAAACAGACATGGATAGAGAGGAACTATTTAAATGTGTTCCCTGCTGTTTGACTGACACTGTTTCAAAACTGTATTTTTGGAGCTCAGTAGAAACTACTCTATTATGCAGATGACACTCTATTGTATTTCTCCAGTTATCTGACAGTTCACTTTGCACAGCTTCTTTGTCTCATTTGAATAATCTTTCTTTGGAAGTGAAATGATCGGCAGCGAGAAGTCACGATCATCTCCCGCGGATTCAAGTGTATTCATCTAAACCTGAGTGCAGATTAAACAATTAGTCAAACAATCAAACTCTTATTTATTACAGTTAAACTTTCCATTCCTCTTCGCTTCCTCCTCCTCCTCCTCCTCCTCCTCCTCCTCCTCCTAGTTCAGAAAAGTCACGTCTCTGCTCATCCTTGATGAAACAACCTCCGCATCTCAACCCCCTCCGGATTCAAACCTCTTACAAATAACCGCATAAACTCCATTCACCGCATATTTAATTGCTCTGACCCTGACATTCGGGGGCAGTTGTTCAAAGCTTGGCACAAATGTTCCGTTTAACAATGATACGAGAGTGCGAGCCGTGAGCTCAGGTAGGTGTATATCAGAATATCATAATTACCAATCATCTGTGAGTGTGTGCGCAGACCCCCCCCCCCCCCCCCCCCCCCCCCCCCCCCCCCCCCCCCCCCCCCCCCCCCCCCCCCCCCCCCCCCCCCCCCCCCCCTCCACCCCTCCACCCCTCCACCCCTCCACCTCTCCACCCCTCCACCCCTCCGCTCACAGCCGTTTACGGCGGCGCCGAGCTGACTCAATTATGATGCAAAAGGGTGTTTTTGAAAAGCCGGGCTCATTTCTAATTAAGCCACACACTCATACCTATTTGTAGCTCATGTCCTGACATAATGCAAATGCTATGTAAATGAACTGCACTGATCCGCCGCTCACTCGCTGGTCTCCTCGGAGACCAGCAGGGGATTTAGTCCTACTTTATATGAGTTTGGTTCCTCGTCAGCTGGAAACACAGGCGGAGGCAGATGTAGGCATCTGTGTGTGGACGCTGGCGGCGGGGGGGGACGGGCAGCGTGGCGGACCCCCAAATCATCTTCATGGTTTCCCATCTTAAAGGTGCAGCGTGTGAGATTTGGTGACATCCGGAGGTGACGCTGCGTTGTTGAATCCCTCGCCTCAGTCGCCAATTAAAACTCAAAAGTTGTTTAGTACGTCCACTCTGGGCTACGTTGTAAAAACATGGCGGCCCCCACAGGAAATATACGCAGTGCGGTGCATTTTTGTCACTTCTTACAATATTACAAAACAATTACATTCTGTCCTTTTCGTGAATTCATAATCACAAAAATGTTTTATTTTTTCTCATGACCCTAAAATGAAACCCAATTAATGTATATTTTCGTCGACCGTAGGTTCTCCTCGATGTTCAGAAGGGTGAGGTGATGGATTCAGCGTGCAACTTCACCTCTAGAGGCCACCAAATCTTACACACTGCACCTTTAAGGTTAACGGGGAAAAAAACAACAAAACATTTAGGTGATTATAAAGTCACGAAAATGTCAGTCTGCAATTGCTTTTGTAATATCGAGACAAAAATGAAATCTTACACACTGCACCTTTAAGCCGCCTCCTCCTTTGCTTTGCCACTCCACAACCTATTGATCAGCGGTGATGAGCCGTCCTCTCCGGCTCTTGGCCTCCACATGCCTCCACAGGGCTGTAACCTGCCCCGCCCCCACCCCCGGCCCCCCTCCTCTTCTCTGTGGCCCCCTCTGAAGGCTGTTTAGACGGCCCATTAACACGCTCGCTCTGCTGTCACTAAACGGCCATGCGACGGCTGGTTAGGGATGTGACTGACCGTATCTGAGGGGTTATGGCCCTCGCCGGGTCTCTGACACTGGCTCTGACAGCAGGCGGGAACAGAGAGCCTCAGGATCACACGGTCGTTTCTCAGGCTGGGGCTGATACAATTCACTGGTTTAGCGTGTGTTTGACATTAAAGGTGCAGTGTGTACGATTTTGGTGATTTTTCGGACTTCTTCAAATATCGCAAAACAATTACATACTGGCATTTTCATGATTTTATAGTCACCCAAATGTATCATTTTTTCCCCCATCACCCTAAAATTGGCGCATCAATGTATATTCACATGAGGAGCGGATCCTGTCTACGGGGGCCGCCATGTTTTTTACGGTAGTAAAAGTGGACGTACTAAACATCTTCTAAGTTTTTAATGGGAATTGAAGTCTACCATAGGGTGAGGGTGAGGTGA